>JAGFNQ010001666.1:398527-672076 GCA_024364735.1 Boesenbergia rotunda | reverse complement strand
AATAGTCACCACCTCACTGCAGCTCCAGCTGCTCACCTGCAACAGCCAGCCTACCACTGAGCTCTTCTGAGACTCCCTGAGCTTCCCTCAGCAGCCCCAGTCAGACAGCTCCAGCAGCGCCAGTCGCCGTTGCTAACCTGAGATGGAAAAACAAGACAAACCTTCTCCAAGGAAAGACTCCCATTGACTCTCCTTGAGTGTCTTGAATCCATTCCCTGTCACTGCAATCTTGATCAGAGTCATTAGCACAAAATCAAGCAGAAGAATCAAATATCAGAAGATTAAGCAGCAGTCTGATCGTTCAGAGCGTGATCAGAGCGTCTGACAGTGCATTTTGAATTAAAGTGATCGGTCACCGGACCGATCAGGATGTCCAGCCGGATCGGTCACCAGACCGATCCACCGCTTTGCTGGGACTCCCAGCTTTTGCGGCCACAAGCCTGATCGGTCACCCACGATCAGGCTGTGACCTGATCTGTTGACCGATCAAAGTCCCTGACCGAGCAGTCCGCCTGAAATACACGTGCTGATCGGTCACCAGACCAGATCAGGATGATCACCAGACCGATCAGGCTCCAGCTCTGATCGGTCAGGGTCCGAGAAACCTCAGTGACAGTCCCTGATCGGTCACAATCAGTGAGCCGAGTCAAGGTGTTGCTCCCTGATCGGTCACCAGACCGATCAGGAGCTCGAACAGTAGGTTTGCAAAGTTCACTGAGTGCTCCCTGATCGGTCACCAGACCGATCAGACATCGCTGGATCGGTCACCAGACCGATCCACGAGGGACCATGCAACTTCCTGATGGTCACCAGACCGATCTGGGCTCAACCTAGCCCTCCAACTAGATCGTGTCATCCACCAGACCCTGCCAATCACTCACCAGGACCCGCTCACTCACCGGATTTCCAATCCAACCTAGACCCTCCAGAGGTGTAGGATTTCATCAACCTAGCCCTCCAAGCTAGGACTTTTCCACACCTAGCCCTCCAAGCTAGGACTTTTTCACACCTAACCCTCCAGGTTAGGACTTTTCACACCTAGCCCTCCAGGCTAGGACTTTTCCACACCTAACCCTCCAGGTGCTTAGGACTTTTCAACACCTAGCCCTCCAAGCTAGGATTTCTCCACACCTAACCCTCCAGGTTAGGATTTTCCAACACCTAGCCCTCCAAGCTAGGATTTTATCCAACTAGCTACCCAGTCCTCACTAGGTATGCCTAGTCCACGACCAGGACTTAATCCAATCATCTTATCAACCTAAACAAAATGGTGTCAACACCAAAACAACAATCAGGGTCAGACTGCATCAACAATCTCCCCCTTTTGTTGTTTGACAACCCGATTTTAAGTTTAGGGATTCAAAATCAATAATCTACAAATTTCAGATCTGCTAGGAGATATCAGAGATCCTCCCTCCTACAACCATTAAACTCATATCATCCTAAACTTAACCAACCGTCACTCTCCCCCTTTGTCAAACACTGAAAAGGGTGTAGATGGGTTGTTAAGTTTAAAACATACTCCCTCCAAACCTAGGGGTTCCCAAAAAAAATAAGATTTGATTTATTTTGAAAAACATATGAAAACGTGTGATAAAGATAAAACAATATATATAGCAATCACATGCATCACATGAATATGAAATAGCAATAATGCCTAACGAGCCTTGATACCCATCACTACCACGATCATATGCGATTGTTGAATCTGCCAAAGCAGAGCAATGCATTTAATCTTGGTGGGATGCGGAGGGACAACCTTGGTCCCGCCTATCACACTTGGGTTAGATTGAGCTCAATTAGATTGAGTAACTAGTTAGCTCAATTGGATCGAGCCTAACTATAGGCATACTCCAATAGTTGGAAAGGTAGGACAAGATCGCATTTATCAATAGTCTTGGGAGATTTAGCCAAAGCTAACTCAAGATTATTCATAAATATTAATTCTTGATCCTATAAACAAGAGTTGCATAGAGATGTAATTGGTAATTAGTACCTACCGATCATACTAAGTCTTGGGCGATTTAGCCAAAGCTAACTCAAGGCGTAGTATGATGTGGATCTTGACCTACGAGAATTATAGTTAGTTGGTGTGGATCTAGTAGTGTGGTTTTACCACATCTATGACTCGATTCTACCAAAGCCCTATAATTCAGTGGGAGCATCATTTAATTAAAGGCCTAGTTAAATGATAAATAAAATATGATACAATGGTGGATATTTATTTTCTGCATTTTATGTTGTAGATTACCATGTCAAACACGAACACTCTCTCTCTACGATCTGTTCTTGAGAAGGACAAGCTCCTAGGAGCTAATTTCCTGGACTGGTACAGGAATCTGAGGATAGTCCTCACGCAGGAACGTAAGCTGTACGTTCTGGAGCAAGCAGTTCCTGATGCACCACCAGCCTCTGCCGCTCGTAGTGTTAGAGATGCTCATCAGAAGCATCTAGATGACGCGTTAGACGTGTCATGCCTAATGCTATGCTGTATGTCTCCTGAGCTTCAGAAGCAACACGAGAAAATGAATGCTTTTGATATGATTGCCATCTCAAGCAACTATATCAAGGGCAGGCAAGGCATGAGAGGTTTGAAGTGACTCAGGCCTTTTTCATGCAAGATGAAAGAGGGAACCTCTGTAGGAACTCACGCAATCAAAATGATTGGGTACGTCGAGAACCTCGAGAGGTTGGGGTTCCCTTTGGGCCAAGAGCTGGCTACCGATCTGATCCTGCAATCGTTGCCGGTGAGTTACCGTCAATTCGTCATGAACTACAACATGAACGAATTAGACAAACCACTGCCCGAGATACTCAACATGTTAAGAACTGCTGAGCCTAATCTCACCACTGCCAAGTCCAGTACCGTCCTAATGGTACAAAAGGGCAAGGGTAAGGGCAAGTGGAAGCCCAAAGGTAAGGGTAAGACCCAAACCAAGGGCAAAGCAAGCTCTTCAACACTCAAACCTAAAGGTGGGGTTGCTAAGGATGCTACCTGCTTCCACTGCGGTAAGACTGGGCATTGGAAGCGGAACTGCAAGGTATACCTGGAAGATCTGAAGAAGAAGAGAAGTGAGACTTCTACTTCAGGTATAAATGTTATAGAAGTCAACCTTTCTATTTCTACATCATGGGTATTAGATACTGGGTGTGCTTCTCACATTTGTACTAATGTGCAGGCGCTGAGAAATAGCAGGGCATTGGCCAAGGGCGAGGTGGACCTACGAGTAGGCAATGGAGCAAGGGTTGCTGCTGTTGCCATAGGGACTTACTTTCTATCTCTACCCTCTGGGCTTGTACTGGAATTGAATAACTGTTGTTATGTACCTGTACTAACAAAGAATATCATTTCAGTTTCATGTTTAGATAACAAAGGTTTTTCATTCATAATAAAGGACAAATATTGTTCTGTTTATTTAAAGGATATGTTCTATTGTAGCGCACATCTGATGAATGGCCTCTATATTCTAGACTTAGAGAGCCCTATCTATAACGTGAATACCAAGAGGTTGAGATCAAATGAGTTGAACCCAACCTATCTCTGGCACTGTCGCTTAGGCCACATAAATGAGAGTCGCTTGTCCCAGCTCCATAAGGATGGTTTGCTGGACTCATTTGATTTTGAGTCATATGAGACATGCGAGTCATGCCTTCTAGGCAAGATGACTAAGACTCCCTTTAGTGGACATAGCGAAAGAGCGACAGACTTGTTAGGACTCATACATAGTGATGTATGTGGCCCTTTCAATGTCGCTGCCAGAGGTGGTTACAGGTACTTCATCACATTTACTGATGACACATAAGTCAGAATCCTTTGAAAAGTCAAAGAATTCAGAAATGAAGTACAGAACCAACTTGGCAAGAGTATTAAGATACTTCGATCAGATCGAGGTGGAGAATACTTAGCCATGAGTTTCGTGACTACCTAGCTGAGTGTGGGATTCTATCCCAACTCACTCCCCCTGGAACACCACAGTGGAATGGTGTATCCGAAAGGAGGAATCGTACCTTATTAGATATGGTACGATCTATGATGAGTCACGCAGATCTTCCTATATCCTTTTGGGGATATGCTCTAGACACGGCAGCGTTCACACTAAACCGTGTTCCATCAAAGGCTGTCATGAAGACACCATATACGATATGGACAGGGAGGAGTCCCAAGATGTCTTTCATGAGGGTTTGGGGTTGTGAGGCTTACGTACGACGTCAAGTCTCAGACAAACTGGGACCCAAATCTGATAAGTGTTATTTCATAGGGTATCCCAAGGAAACAAAGGGATACTACTTCTACATTCCTAGTCAGCACAAAGTGTTTGTTGCTAAGACTGGAGTATTTCTAGAAAGGGACTTTGTTTCTAGAAAGACTAGTGGGAGTACGTTCAGTCTTGAAGAAGTTCAAGACATGGACAATAGCACTGAAGCCTTGATGGAAGTTGAACAGGAACCACAAAGTGTGGTGGTTGATGAGGTTGTTGCACAAGAAGCTGTGGAACAACAACCTGTTCATGTAGACCTACCTCTTCGCAGGTCTGATAGGGTACGTCGTCAGCCTGAGAGATACTCATTTCTCTTGTCTGACCATGATGACGTTATGCTCGTTGAGAACGAGTCTACCTCCTATCAGGAAGCTGTGATGAGCCCAGATTCTGAGAAATGGCTAGAGGCCATGAGATCCGAGATGGATTCCATGTACACCAACCAAGTATGGACTTTGGTTGATCCACCTGAAGGGGTCAAACCCATTGGGTGTAAGTGGGTCTTTAAGAGAAAGACTGACATGGATGGACTTGTACATACCTATAAGGGTAGACTAGTAGCTAAAGGTTTCAAGCAAATTCATGGTATTGACTATGATGAAACTTTTTCTCCAGTCGCGATGTTCAAGTCCATTAGGATCTTGCTTGCTATTGCAGCATACCATGATTATGAGATCTGGCAGATGGACATCAAAACTGCGTTTCTGAATGGAAACCTCCTCGAGGAAGTGTACATGACACAACCTGAGGGTTTTGTAGATCCAAAGCATACTGGTAGAGTATGCAAGCTGCATAAGTCCCTTTATGGACTAAAGCAAGCTTCTCGAAGCTGGAATCTTCGATTCGATGATGCAATCAAACAGTTTGGTTTCATCAAGAATGAAGATGAACCTTGTGTCTACAAAAGGGTTAGTGGGAGCACAGTTGTCTTCCTTGTTTTGTATGTAGATGACATACTACTCATTGGGAATGACATTCCTACACTACAGTCTGTGAAGATTTGGTTGGGGAATTCCTTCTCAATGAAAGACTTAGGTCAAGCAGCCTATATTCTAGGCATAAAGATCTATAGAGATAGATCTAAGAGATTGCTTGGCCTAAGTTAGAATACATACATTGATACCGTTTTGCAACGGTTTGCCATGCAGAATTCCAAGAAGGGAAATCTGCCAATGTCACATGGCGTGAGTCTTTCGAAGACTCAAGGTCCCTCTTCAAGAGAGGAGAGAGACCGCATGAGCAAGATCCCTTATGCCTCAGCCATAGGATCTATCATGTACGCCATGTTATGTACTCGTCCTGATGTCTCGTATGCTTTGAGCATGACGAGCAGATACCAGTCAGATCCAGGTGAACGTCACTGGATAGCAGTCAAGAATATTCTTAAGCACTTGAGAAGGACTAAAGAATATTTCTTGATATTTGGAGGCGAAGAGGAGCTAACTGTAAAAGGTTACAGTGATGCAAGCTTCCAAACTGACCAGGATGACTACAGATCGCAGTCAGGGTTCGTGTTTTGCTTAAATGGTGGTGCTGTCAGCTGGAAGAGTTCAAAGCAGGATACAGTTGCTGATTCTACAACAGAAGCTGAGTACATTGCTGCATCTGAGGCAGCAAAGGAGGCAGTTTGGATCCGCAAGTTCATTACTGAGCTTGGAGTGGTTCCTAGCATAGCCGACCCAGTACAGCTCTATTGTGACAACAATGGAGCTATTGCGCAGGCTAAGGAACCTCGTTCACACCAGCGGACCAAACACATACTACGGCGTTTCCATCTCATTCGAGAGATCATCGATCGAGGAGATGTGAAGATATGCAGAGTACCCACAGAGGCTAACATTGCAGATCCCTTGACCAAGGCTTTGGCACAGACCAAGCATGATGGTCACACTAGGTCATTGGGTATTAGATACTACAGTGATTGGCACTAGTTCTAGTGAGAGATTGTTAGTGAGAGCCCTAGAGCCAATCACGTGATGGTTGTTGTATGGACTCATTGTATCATATTTCATATATATAAATAAAGGCATTTGATTATGGTTATTATATTTACTTGTATTGGTGCCAAATAACTAAGTGTAATAACGTCCTTGGTAGTAGGTTCATATCTATATCAATCGATTGGTTGAATCGATAGTGAGATGATATAGAGAACACTACTCTTAATTATTCCTAGTCAAGTATTAACATTCAGGGACAATGTTAATGCATAGAGACTAGCATGTAGGTCAACACGATGACTTGATCTCACAAGTCATGGATATGAGATATCAAGTTGACACATGAGTATGCATTGGAGAATGTATACTGAATGACCCACCATGAGAAAGTATCATGGATCGTTATATGAGTGTCATATACTTTCTCATGTGACTATTAGTATGACTATTAGTCCTTAGACCTGAAGTCACCATAGTTCCCTACATAAGGAGTTATGTACTTTGGTTTCGTCAAACGTCACCCGTAACTGGGTGGACTATAAAGGCGATTACTGGGTATGTAACAAATTATGCGGAGGGATGTGAGTGATGTAGATGGGATCTATCCCTCCTATATGACGGGAGAGATATCATAGTCTTGATAGAGTGAGATCACTAAGTGCATGGCCATGCCCAAATAAGGCAATATGAGATATTGAGCTTATTTGATTATAGTGAGTCTACTTGGAGTTCAAGACACATAGATTGATTGGAGGATGACACGGTTTATGCTTCATAGAAGATCAATCTAGATATCGACGATAGAAGGACATTGTCACATATTATGAAAGTCATAATTAGTAGTCACATTGGTGATGTTGGATCTCAACATTCTTGTAACTTGGGTAGCAATGATGTGTTGCTAGATACCGCTCATTGCTTATGTTTCTAAGAGGTTAGAAGCATTGCCAACGTTACAAGAACCTATAGGGTCACACACAAAGAACAAATAGATGGAGAAAAAATGAAGTCAAGTTTGACTTGGCTAAATACGGAAAGTCCATAAAAGGCAAGTTTGACTTGACCCAAATCCAAATCAAGTTTGACTTGACTTGGTTCCACTTCAAGTTAGACTTGACATGGGAGAAGAAATGGAGTCAAGTTTGACTTGACTAAATATGGAAAGTCCATAAAAGGCAAGTTTGACTTGACCCAAATCCACCTCAAGTTAGAGTTGACTTAATGCCACATCATGGTGATGAATTGGCATGGAGCCAACCATTGATGATGCTCCACATCATCAAGAGCATTAAGTGTGGATGCCACCTCATCAAGGAAGATTAATGGTCAAGTTTGACTTGACCAAAAGGCCACCTCACGTTGACTTGACCAAGTGATGATTTGGCTTGGTATTTGACCAATGATGATGCTCCACATCATCTCCAAAGGTTGTAACCCCCCATTTGAATTTGAATTCAAATTGAAAGGGAGTTTATGGCCGGCCACTTAATGGCCATTAATGGTCATTATGTGGCCGGCCATAATGAGAGAACTTGCCAAGTTTTGGTTATATTTTTCTCATTGTGTGTCTTCTCTTCTTCCTCCTCCAAGTGTTGGTGCTCTTCTTCTTCTTCTCCTCTTGGCCGAACTCTTGAAAGGTGATAGCACACCTAAAGGGTTTCCTCCATCCACTTTGTTCGCGTGGATACTTCTAGAGGGACGGCACTTGACGTCCTAGAGATTCGACATCCAAAAGGAGCGAGCGGGATTAAGCGGGGCACGCACCAAAGGTAAAATGGTTTATCCCTCTTTAGATCTAGGAGTAGATCGAGTTTTGAGCATGAAATGAATACGTGATTTTTGTTTTGGAATTTTTCTTCGCACGAGATCCATGGCTTTGGGTTCTCGGGGTTTCCGCGACGCGAAAAGGCGGTTTTCGCGGCCCGAAAAACCCAACATAACCGAGTTCCATCAAAGGTCGTCACAAAGACACCATATACGATATGGACTGGGAAGAGTCCCACGATGTTTTTTATGAAGATTTGGGGTTGTGAGGCTTACGTTCGACGTCAAGTCTCAGATAAACTAGGACCCAAATCTGATAAGTGCTATTGTAGGATATCCCAAGGAAATGAAGGGATATTACTTTTACAATCCCACACAAGGAAAAGTGTTTGTCGCTAGCAATGGTGTTTTTCTAGAAAAGGAGTTTATTTCTAGAAGAACTAGTGGGAGTAAAATCCATATTGAAGAAGTTCAAGATGCAGATAGTACTGAGGCCTTAATGGACATTGAACAGGCACCACAAGATGTTGTGGATCATGAGATTGTTGCACAAGATGTTGTGGAACAACAAGCTGTTCAAGTAGACTAACCTCTTCGCAGATCTGATAGGATACGTCGTCAGCCTGAGAGATACTCATTTCTCTTGTTTGACCATAATGACGTTACACTTATTGAGTTGAATGAGCCTACATCCTATCAAGAAGCTGTGATGAGCCCAGATTCTGAGAAATGGCTAGATGCCATGAGATCCGAAATGGAATCCATGTACACTAACCATGTATGGACTTTGGTTGATCCACCTGAGGGAATTAAACCCATTGGGTGTAAGTGGGTCTTTAGAAGAAAGGCTGACATGGATGGACTCATGCATACTATAAAGGGTGATTGGTAGCTAAAGGTTTCAAATAAATTCATGGTATCGACTATGATGAAACCATTTCACCAGTGGCGATGTTTAAGTCTATTCGGATTATGCTTGCTATTGCAGTTTACCAGACTACGAGATCTGGCAGATGGATGTCAAAACCGCATTCCTAAATGGGAATTTACTCGAGGATGTGTATATGACACAACCTGAGGGTTTTGTAGATCCAGAGCATGCTGGAAAGGTATGTAAATTGCAAAGGTCCATTTATGGGCTAAAGCAAGCTTCTCGAAGCTGGAATCTTCGATTTGATGATGTAATCAAAGTGTTTGGTTTCATCAAGAATGAAGATGAACCCTATGTCTACAAGAGGGTTAGTGGGAGCACAGTTATCTTCCTAATCTTGTATGTGGATGCCATACTCCTCATTGGGAAAGATATCCCTTCACTACAGTCTGTGAAGATGTGGCTAGGGAATTGTTTCTCAATGAAAGACTTAGGTGAAGCAGCCTATATCCTAGGCATCAAGATCTATAGAGATAGATCTAAGAGATTTCTTGGCTTAAGTAAGAGTACATATATTGACAAGGTGCTTAATCGTTTTGCCATACATAATTCCAAGAAGGGATTTCTGCCAATGTCACATGGTGTGAGTCTTTCGAAGACCTAAGGTCCCTTTTCTAAGGAGGAGAGAGACCGTATGGATCAGATCCCTTATGCATCCGCTGTAGGGTCTATTATGTACGCCATGCTTTGTACTCGTCCAGATGTCTCGTATGCTTTGAGCATGACGAGCAAGTACCAGTCAGATCCAGGTGAAAGTCACTGGACAACTATCAAGAATATTCTTAAGTACTTATAAAGGACGAAAGAATATTTCTTGATATTTGGAGGCAATGAGGAGCTAGCTATAAAGGGTTACAGTGACACAAGCTTCCAAACAGACAGGGATGATTTTAGATCACAGTCAGGGTATGTATTTTGCCTGAATGGTGGCGCTGTGAGCTGGAAGAGTTCGAAGCAGGACACAGTCGCAGATTCTACAACAGAGGCCGAGTATATTGCCGCATTTGAGGCGGCAAAAGAGGCTGTTTGGATCCGGAAGTTCATTACAGAGCTTGGTGTGGTTCCTAGCATAGTAGACCCGATAGACCTCTATTGTGACAACAATGGGGCTATTGTGCAGGCTAAGGAACCTCGCACTCATCAGCGGACCAAACACATACTACGGCGCTTGCATCTCATTCGAGAGATCATTGATAGAAGAGATGTGAGGATATCCAGAGTACACACTGATTCTAACATCGCAGATCCTTTGACCAAGGCTTTGGCACAAAGGAAGCATGATGGTCTTACCAGGTCACTGGGTATTAGATATTATAGTGATTGACACTAGTGCTAGTGGGAGATTGTTAGTAGGAGCCCTAAAGCCAATTATGTGATGATTGACTAGGGACTTTTTGTATCATATTCTATCATTAATAAAGGCATGTTTGGTTATTATACTTACTTTGTATTTGTGCCAAATAACTAAGTATAATAATGTCCTTGGGTAGTAGATTCTTATCTACATTATATCGATTGGTTGAATCGATAGTGAGATAATGTAGAGAACACTATACTAAATCATTCCTAGTAAAGTATTAATATTCAAGGACAATATTAATGCATGGAGACTAGCATGTAGGTCAACTAATGACTTGAGCTCACAAGTCATGGATATGTGATATCAAGTTGACACATGGTATACATTAGAGAATGTGTACTGAATTGACCCACCATGAGAAAGTTTCATAGATTGTCATATGAGTGTCATAAACATTCTCATGTGACTATTAGTATGAATAGTCCTTAGACCTGAAGTCACTACGGTTCCCTACATAAGGAGTTATGTACTTTGGTTTCGTCAAACGTCACCCGTAACAGGGTGGACTATAAAGGCTATCACTGGGTATGTAATGAATTATGCGGAGGGATGTGAGTGATGTAGATGGGATCTATTCCTCCTATATGACGGGAGTGATATCTGATGGCCCCTTGATCGAGTAGGACTACTAAAACGCATGGTCGTGCTCAAATGAGTCAATATAAGATATTGAGCTCATTTGTTTGAGTGAGTCTACTCGGGGATCAAGAAACACAAGATTGACTGAGGATGACACGGTCTATGCCTCATTGGTCAATCTAGATATTGAGGATAGAAGGACAAGGTCATACATTATCATAGTCACGGAGGTTTAGTTGGATCTCGACTTTTCTTGTTACTGGGTAGCAATGATGCATTGCTAGATGTCGCTCATTGCTTATGTGTCTAAAGCATTTAGGCACATTGCCAACGTTACGAGAACCTATTGGATCACACACTAAGGACATGATGCTTCGGAGATTAATTGATCTTGGTTTGACCAAAATTTGATTCGAATTGGATTAATTGAGTTAGACTCAAGTGAATCCAATTAGATTATGGGATTGAGTCTAATTTGAGTTAGACTCATCTAGATTAGACTCAACCACTTAATTATGGATAATATTCATTAAAGGGTTTAATAAAATATTATTTAAGAGGAAGGCTAAGAGACATTCTATTCATTAGATGAATAGAATATTAAGAGTCTCAAGGAATACCAAGAGGCTTGGTATTCATTGGGTTTTATTAGCATTAAGATGAGAGGAGCTCAAGGGACATAGACCCTTGGTTTACATTAGATGAGTATAAATACTCCCCCCCCCCCTTGTCAAATGCTAGAGGGTGCATCTCTCTTCCTCTTCTTTCTTCCTCCTTGTCCATAACTCCCTAGTGTAGGTTCTTGTGCTTTGTGAACCATCCCAAGTTGCTAGCACAATTAAGGTGGTTCCTCTCCGAGGCATAGATCGTGTTCGTATGAATACGCATAGAGGCACAGACACTTGAACGTGTAAGATATCCGGCAAACCAAAGGACTAGCGGGATAAGCGAAGGGCACGCGACAAAGGTATTCCTATAAGATAGGAATTGTAGATCACATTGTATGAGTTTTTCTTTCGCATGGATCGCTTGAGGGATCTTATTTCCGCTGCGATTTTAAATATATTACCTATAGATCCCTACACTTTGGCGTTGTTGAAGGGACCAACGTGGTTAATTTCCTCTTTTGTAAGTCCGCATTGGAGGGTCTGTGTCGCCTTTGCAACAGCTTTAATTATATTTTTGGCAGTGACATCCCATTTGTCGTAGCTCAGTACCACCCCTTACTCGTCACTTGGAAGATCGAATCTGGTTTTGATTATTATCGACATGGTCACCTGATTTTTCAGGTGGACTTCCATCTAGCTTTTCCTGTTGGATAGCTTAGCGGGTTTCCTAAGCGAATACTTGGTCGTCCATGAGAGACCTCTCCATGTCTACGAATTAAAAAATTAATCCGAATAGAGACCTATCTCCCATACGACTATCTTATCATCGTATCAATTGATTCGAGTTACAACTTAGCCAAACTCGAACTTCGAGCCTTGTAACTCGCCTAACCAATTGACCATGAAAAGATGACGAGTGGATTGCCAATTTTTGTGTTTATTATCGGAGTCCAAATAATTAATTATCAACAATAATTAACAAATAATTATGAACATGATAATCAATTAACATCCACATAAAATGATAAGAAAATCAAAGGAGCCAAGGAAGAGTTTATACCTTCCATTACCTTACGATCTTCTACCATATGACCCTCCCCTCTTGGACGTTGTGTGGGTGATGGTCTACCAAGAACCGGAATCACCAAGGCTTCCCAATTAACTGCTTCTTCAAGCACCAATCAAAACCCTAGAGGTAGGGTTCACAGTTGGCCACTTCCTCTTCCTCTCCACGATGCGCCGCCGGCCTTCAAGGACTCCAAATCCTGCCGGCCACAAGGAAGAACTAGAGAGGAACCTAAGGAAGAAGATAAAGAAGAAAAGGAGAAAGGAAAGATCCTTTCTTGCCTCCAAAACCCGCCGGTTCCCTCAGCCCAAGCTCTCGGCGTCGCAAGGAGGTTGCCTCCGGTTCTTCTCCTCTTCCCTTGCTTGTGTCCGGCGCCAATCACCACTAAGGTGATGTGAAGAGATTGGTGGAGAGAAGAAGCACAAGAGATGATCGGAATCTCCTCTTTCGTAGCTTATAATCGGCCACCACCTTCCCTTCTTCTCGCCGACGACCAATAGCCCTAGGAGAGAGAAAAAGATTAAGAGAGAAGAGAGAAAACCAAAGGGTTAGATATTAATTGGATTAGCCTTGGTTTCATGATTCCATGGGGTATGTATAGGGCAACGATGATGGCCATGAGGAGGAGTTGGCTCTTGGCCCACTAATGGATCCAAATCCGATCCATTAATGAAGATCCATTCCACTAAAAGATCTCCATTGAACTACCTCACCAACCCCCATATTTTCATATGAGCTCCACCTATTATGAGTTCATCCATCTCCCCATGTTTAAGATATCGAGTGCCTGTTGATTAATTTAAATTACTGACAATTTTAATTAATCAACCACTAATTCCTTGACTAGTACCACTCATCCTTATCATCATGTTGGACCAAGTCCACCTGCAAAATTTAACATGATACACCTTGTGAGCTCATCAAGGGGGCATCACCATCCCGACTCACCAGGACATAGATTCCATCTATAATCAACGGCACACCATGTAAATAATATTATTTCCTAACTACCGGGCCTATCGATTTAGCAGATTCAATCTCGCCCATTGGTAAATCAAAGAAATAACTACTAAGTACATGTGCCCATTATTATATCGGGATTTAGAGCATGTACTCCATAATAAACTAAGGTCTCATCCAATTATAAAGTCAGTATAAATTGGATCACCTCTATGTTAGTCCTGCCCAATGCACACAAAGTGCACTCGTGTAATTCTATGGTCAAGATAAACTACACCTAATTATACTATAACTATCCAGATGGTTTGTCCAACTCCATCTTGGTTATGAGCCTCTTACTTATACTCTGCAAGGGACTGATAACATGATCTTCTGTGTGTCACCACACACCATGTTATCTACAATGCAAAGCATCAGACAGTTTGCACATACTAATATGAACATGCAACAGTGTTGTTGTGATTCTCTTTCAAAATATGGATGTCCATACAGAAAAGGCAAGACTTTTAGTATACATCCTAACATTTCCAATACCGGAAGTCTTCCCAAATGAAGAGAGGGGGACAAGCGGTACTGTAGCCCTCTTGCAATGTCATAAGGATAGTAGAGAGAATTTCAAACTTGCAATAACAAAAACAACAGAATGTACTAAGAATTTTGTCTTTGATTAGCAGTGTGGGATAAAAAAAATACAACTGAAGAGAGCTTCAAAAAGAAAACCAAAATTACCCAAAAATTCTATGACAAATTTAAAAAGTGTTCAAGTGGTGGTTTCACCAAAATTGAGTAGCCCCCGCTTTGATCCCAATTCTAGGATCAAGATTGGGCAATAGAGGGGGAGGATGAATATCGCTTTGCAAAAATTTCAGATTTAATACTTAAATAAAGTAAGCAAAGTACACAGCGGAAGCTTTGAGAATAAGCGTAGGAGTTAGAGAGAGAGCAGCGGAAATAAGCAACAAATCATGAGCGCTAACTCAAGTTAGTTTTACTTGCTTCGGAGTCTTGACCGGCTCCTACTGCATGACCCACGATCCTTGATCGTTTACTTTGGGTGTCACTAAAAATCACAAGAATGTTTACAAGTTACAAACTGAAGTGTGCAATAAGAAATGGACAATAATACCGACTCTAGAAATTTAAGGATAGATCTTCGTTCGGAGACTCGGACGACATTTTCGCATTGTCTGAACTTCGATCACACAGCAGACAGAAGAAGAAAGTGATCGGAGTGATTGAATTGATGCACTGACTACTGCACTTGACACCTTTTTATAGTAGTTACTCAGGCGCCTGAATGGTCATTCAGGCGCACCCAATACATAGGATCGGGCGAAAACTCTTTTTGTTGTCTGGTCAAATTCTATCCTGATCAGGCGCCTGAGTGCTAACGTGGGTCCTCCACTCAGCACTCGCCATGTCAGTCTGACCATTGCGCCAGCCCAGACACCGTCTGCCAGCTTTCAAGCGCACGAGTCCCATTCAGGCGCCCCAGTCAAACTGCTTTATCTTTTTTAGCTGCAACATGGGTTAGTTCCATACATCCAATAACATATAATGAAAACATGTATGAATTACAGTCAGTGCTATCTTAGTCCTGACTTTCAGGTTTCATCCGAAACCCTAGGTTGGACCGACGCCTACTATTCCCTCACCAGGGAATGCATCCTCACCAACATCTCTTAGGAGAGTTTACCTGTTGCCACCCAGAACCTCCGGTTGGACTTTTGCTCAGCCTTCAAGAACTCGAAACTCGACGACATTCTACCTCGACCAGTCTCGACTCCTGTCTGCGATCCCTGCTCGGCAAAGTCTTCTGCTCGGTCCCTCGGACCAAGTCTTCATGCTCAGTTTCACTCGCCAAGTCTTCGTTGCCCGATCCCCGACCAGGACTTCGTGCTCAACCGTACAGGTCAAGACTCCTTGCCTAGCTTACCTAGGACATTCCTATAATCTTCAAAGATCCATTAGTACAAAATACCAGCTTAACATGAATCCTTTGTCACTTATCAAAATAAGGTTCGATCTAGTGCTTCCGGAACAAATAGGATTGTCAGGATCTGGATCATCTGTGTTAGGATGTATACTAAAAGACTTGTCTTTTTATATGAACATCTACATTTTGAAAGTGAATCACAACAACACAGTTGCATGTTTAAATTAGTATATGCATAACAGTCTCACACTCACCTTTATAGATAACATGGTGTGTAGTGACACACAAAAGATCATGTTATCAGTCCCTTGCATAGTATAAGTAGAGGCTCACAACCGAGATGGAGTTGAATAAACCATCGGGATAGTGGTAGTGTAATTAGGTGTGGTTTGTCTTGACCATAGAATAACACTAGTGCACATTGTGTGCATTGAGTAGGACCAAAATAGAGGTGATCTAATTTGTACTGACTTTATAATTGGATCGAACCTCGATTTATTATGGAGTACAATCTCTAAATCCTGATATAATAACGGACACATTTGATTAGTATTTTATTTCTTTGATTTACCAATGGGTAAGATTTATTCTGCTAAATTGATAGGCCCGGTAAGTTGGGAAATAATATTATTTACATGGGGTGTCATTGATTTTGATGGAATCCATGTCCTGGTGAGTCGAGATGATGATGCCCCCTTGATGAGCTCATAAGGTTCATCATGTTAAACCCTATAGGTGGATTTGATCCAATATGATGATAAGGTTGAGTGGTACTAGTCAAGGAGTTAGAAGTTGATTAATTAAAATTGTTAGTAATTTAAATTAATCGATGGACATTCAATATCTTAAACACGGGGAGATGGATGTACTCATAATAGGTGGAGCCCATATAAAAATATGGGGTTGGTGAGGAAGTTCAATGGAGATCCTTTAGTGGAATGCATATTCATTAATGGATCAGATTTGCATCCATTCGCGTGCCAAGATCCAACTCCTCCTCATGGTCCCTACCTTTGCATTATATATACCCCATGGAATCAAAAACCAAGGCTAATCCAATTGATCACCACATCTTAAGCTTTTCTCTCCTCTCCCTCACATTCTCTCTCCTAGGGCACTCGGTGCAAGGGAGGAGATCTTCCTCCTCTCTTCCTTTTTCCTCTCTTCTTCTTCACCCTTGGTGCTCGGCAAACACAGGGACAAGGAGGAGGACCATCCTGCTTCTGTGGCTTAGCAAGAAGATTGAGGGAAGGTGGTCGAGCGGCTTGGAGAAGAAGGGAAACCCTTCTTGGCAGCGGCGCCACAAGCAAGGGAAGAGGAGAGAATTCTGGCCGGTTTGAGGTGGGAGGGAGTACTCTTCTCTCCTTCATCGTCTTCTTCTTCTTCCTCTCGAAGGCTTCCTTGCAGTTGGTGAGCTTGGGAGCTCCTTGGTGGCCGGCGGCGCAAGCAAGAAAGGGAGAGGGGTGGCCGGTGGTGAACCCTAGCCTAGGGTTTTGATCGGCGCGTGAAGAAGCAATTAATTGGAGCCCCTTGGTGATTCCGGTTCTTGGTAGCTTGTCGCCCACACGACTTTCAAGAGGGAAGGGACATAAGGTAGAAGACTACGAGGTAAAGTGAGGTATATTTCTCTATTGGCTGCCTCTTTGATTTTATCATTTTATGTGGCATGTTAATGAATTATCATGATTGATTAATTGGTTAATTAATGTTTGATAATTAATTATTGGACCTCGATAATAAACACAAAAACCAGTGATCCACTCGTCATCTTTTCCGTGGTCGATCGGTTAGGCTAATTACAAGGCCCGATCTTTGAGATTGACTAAGTTGTAATTCGAATCGATTGATACGATAACAAGATGGTTTTTTGGGAGACGGGTCTCCATTCAGATTAATTTTTAATCCATGGACATAGAGAGGTCTCTCAAGGATGACCAGGTATTCACTTAGGAAACTCACCAAGCCATACCCGATCCCTTCAATCCGAGCATGGGCCTCTATATTGGGCTCTTCCTACACTTCCTAGAGAGCGGGTGTTATTGATAGATGTGTATACTAAATGACTTGCTTCTTTTTATATATGAGACCATCTATTTTTGAAAAGAGAATCACAACAACACTAAATGCTTGTTTATATTAGTACATGCATAAATGTCCTTTACTTCACATTGTAGATAACATGGTGTGTGGTGTCACACGAAAGATCATGTTATCAACCCCTTGCCTAGTAAAAGCAGAGGCTTATAGCCGAGATGGAATTGGACAAACCATCAGGATGGTCGTAGTGTAATTAGGTGTGGTTGGTCTTGACCATAGAATTACACTAGCGTAGTTTGTATGCACTGAGCAGGACCAAAACCAGAGATCATCCAATTTATACTGACTTGATAATTGGATTTGATCTCAGATTTATTATAGAGTACAATTCCTAAATCCCGATATAATAACGGATACATATAATTAATTATTATTTCTTTGATTTATCAATGGGTGAGATTTATTCTGTTAAATCGATAGGCTCGATAAGTTGGGAAATAGTATTAATTATATGGTGTGCCGTTGATTATTGATGGAATCCGTGTCCTGATGAGTCGAGATGATGATGCCCCCTTGATGAGCTCAAAAGATTCATCATGTTAAACCCTGCAGGTGGATTTGATCCGACATGATAATAAGGTTGAGTGGTACTAGTCAAGGAGCTAGAAGTTGATTAATTAAAATAGTCAGTAATTTAAATTAATCGATGGACATTCAATATCTTAAATACGGGGGGATGGATGACTCATAATAAGTGGAGCCCATATGAAAATATGGGAGTTGGTGAGGAAGTTCATTAAGATTCTTTAGTGGAATGAATCTTAATTAATGGATTGGTTTTAAATCCATTAGTGGGCCAAGATCCAACTCCTCCTCTTGGACCCTACCTTAGCCCTATATAAACCCCATGGGATCATGAAACCAAGGCTGAATCCAAGAATTAACACCCTAGGCTTCTCTCTCCTCTCCTCTCTCTCTCTTCTCTTCTAGGTTTCGGCCGGCGCATAGAAGAATAGGGCTTCTCCACCTCGACTTTTCTTCCCTTCTCCACCAACTCTCGGCTGGGACTCACAGAGACAAGGAAGGTCCCTTCTATTCCTTTTGTGGTGCTCAGCGGCGGTCGAGGAGCTGCCGGCGGCCGGTGGGAGGCGGCGCAAGGGGGTGTGCGGCGGCGCCGGAAGCTTGGAAGTGGAGGGGTGTTTCGGCCGGTTGGGTTAGGAAGAAAGAGAACACTCTCCTTCTTCATCTTTTTATCCTTCCTCTCGAGGTCTGCAGCTGGTCCGGTGGTGCTTGAGTGGCTCCGGTGGCCGGTGGCGCAAGGAAAGAGGAAGAGAGTGCTGACGCAAGGGAAACCCTAGTTTCTAGGGTTTCTAGTTTCGGCTAGGGTAAGAAGAAGAGCTCTTTTGGAATGCCTTGGTGATCTCGGTTCTAGGTATCTCGTCGCCCACACGACATCCGGGAGGGAAGGGACATAAGGTTGAAGGATACGAGGTAAAGGGAAGGTATAATTCTCTTCCTTAGCAGCTATTGTTCCTTTGGTTCCTTATTGTTTTGCTTCATCATTTTACGTGTATTAGTTAATTATTTTGATTTTGAATCATGGTTAATAATTAATTAATTGGACCCTGATCATAAACACTAGAACCGGCGATCCACTCATCGTCTCTTCCGCGGTCGTTCGGTTAGGAGAATTACAAGGCACGATCTTTGTGATTGGCCAAGTTGTAATTCGTACCGAATGATACGATGATGAGATGGTCGTTGAGAGACGGGTCTCCATTCGAATTAAATTTTTTAATCCATGGACATGGAGAGGACTCTCAAGGATGACCAAGTATTCGCTAGGGAACCCACCAAGCCATACCCTATAATTGGTATCAGAGCCAAGTTTCCGATTTTGTGTGTTTAGGATTTGTTAATTTTTTACTGGATGTGCAATGTTATCAGAGCCATACCCTAAAATTGGTATCAGAGCCATACCCTACAATTTTCATACATTATATTTTGCTGGATGATATGTGGATGTGCGTAGGCTAACTTTGTGTTGCAAGCATTAGATTCCAACTTATCATGGCCAAATATTTGATATGTGTGATTGGATGTGCAATGTTTTGTAAATTAATTAATCTTCGGGGATGACGAGGCTAGGTAGTATTTAATTTTGTAATTAAATACGACACGTGTTTAGCCGAGCTTTTTGTTTACATTTGATCTAGATTTTATGTACACTCCTTCGTGGAGTATAAGATCAATGATGTAAATGATTAGCTAATCATCTCGGCTCGGAGATCGCTCAAGGTGGCTTGCGCATAAGGAAGGGAGGAGCGGACGAGGTGACGACAAGACTCGAGGCGCATTGGAGACCAAGGCCATGAAAAGATGGAAAATCTAGGATTTTCTTGTATTCATTATGATGGTTATGTGCTTGTCATGTGTGTGCTTGTTAAAATTCCTCGTAAACCATAACTAAGTGGGAGAGGGACCCTAAGGGTCCCATGGCCTCCATTACAATCCGATAATTGATGCGAACAAGTCTGTGCATCGGTTCTGAGTGCCTTCCTCTCTATTGGATGAGCTTGTTCTGCGAATCACTGGGTCAGAAAAGACTATAGAAAATTATTGAAGAGCGTGTGTACTTCCCCATCGGAAGTCACATAATCGGAAATAATTTTCTTAGTGTCGTGTAATGGCAAACCCTTAGATGCGAATAATAGAATCCTCCCCATCGAAGTCACTGCTATTATTTGCAGGGCCGAAGTGAACCAACTATTAATCTTATTTGTCAAAAGTTGTTGGTGGAATATGCATCAGTGATGTCCTCCTCTAAGTATTTCAATGTTTGACAATATGCTTAAGTCAGTGATACATTGACAAGGGAAGGGTAGTCAAGAAAACTAGACCAAAGTGATGAAAAGTCCTAGTTAACCTAGGCACTAAGTCCTGGTTCGTGGAATTGGGGACTAAGTCCTGGCCGAGGGTTGGGCACCTAATGTTGGGACCGGGTGCATGCCGACGCGAACACGTATTGTAATTGTTACATAATTACATGCAGCGGAAACAAAAGCATGAAAAATTTCCTAAATTATTCTAACACATATCCTAAGCATGCAATGTGTTCACATAATCGTAATATAAAATTTTTGCAGAAAAAGAGATTACTCTACGAATTTCCTTGCGTAACTTGGAAGAAGGGACGAGACCAACCGTTAGCGTCCCTTGAAAGCTCCGCCTCTATTCGTATCACGCCGAATATCGTCGGGATGACTTCGCTAAGCCACGAGTTTCGTGTTCACGAGAACTACTAGATTCTCCGTGAACACGACGAAAACCGAGAGAGTAATCAAATCGAAAGACTCACCACCAAGGTTGGCCGAAGAGGAAGATCGTCGCAAGGAAGAACTTCGTCGCCTTGATGCTTCTCCTTGTGCTCACGGCAAGAAGAAAGAAGGAAGGCCTATGGCCGGCCAAGAGAGAGGGAGAGAAGAAGAGGAGAGAGCCCAAGTAATTCTTGGATGGATCATCTTCCATGCCACCCCTGGGTCCTTTATATAGGGAGATGTTTCTTAATTCCCAAGCAAACCTTTCCTTGATTATGGAATAATTTCTCAATCAATCCATAATCAAGGCTCTCATGATCAAGCTTCTTCTTCTTGATTATGGAATAATTTCTCAATCAATCCATAATCAAGGCTCTCTTTCTTTTGGCATGATTATATAAAATTTATAAAACAAACCAACCATTGGTTCATTATATAAAATTTTATAAAACAAACCAACCATTGGTTCATTATATAAATTTTATTAAACAAACCAACTCATGGTTCATTATATAAAAATTTATATAAAATTTATATAACCTTTTATAAAATAAACCAACCTTTGGTCTATTTTATAAAACAAACCAAAATAGCCTTATCCACTTATGGTGGTGGCCGACCATGACAAGAAGAGAGGAGGTCCCCTTCCTTGGTCGGCCCATCTAACCCCAATTGGATCAAATCCCTTAATGAATTAAACTTATTTAATTCACCCATTAAGTCTTTAAAAGACTTAGCCATTCTATGCTTCCGATGCGTCTGAAATAAATTCAGTTTTGACTATTGTTTGAACTTACCAAAAATAGTCTATCTCGATTGGAGAATCCAATTCTCAACTCGTTTTAAATCCATCGAATTACTCGTTATGTGTGTGACCAAATAGGCTTTCAATTTATGTTGGTCGTCCATAATTAACTAATTAATTATAGAACGATCAAGAGTGGCACCTAGTAGTACATCATGATCCCCAATTAATTGAAAGATCAACGGTTGACCTCAGAAATGATTCTGAAACCCTTCAGCAGTTATAATGAATCGTGCCCCATTCCCCTCACCATCTTATACCCACTTGGTTCAGGACATGGTCTATGTGTGTCAATCCCCACTAGGCTGACTACGTCACACCTAGCCCAAGTAACATTTCCTCGTCCTATGGATTCTAATTACTCTCATGTATTTAAGAGATTCATACTCTTAACATGTCATGCTCTGGCCAGAGGCTTCGAGTAACAATCCGACGATAGGCCTCGGGTATACATCTCCTCGCAAGAAGTGGTGAATCCTTTGTAGGCTGTTCAAACATCTTCGGGCACTTCGGCTTATACCCAATCATCCTGGGTCCACACCTCCTTGGAGATGCTTGCTTAAGATGTCAAAGTATAAGTCTCCATGACCAAGATGACTTGAACACCGCAAGTCAAAGGAACATCGCACTTAAGCTGTAGTAAGAACTTCACTGACATATCTATATGTAGACTACCATATGAAGTTTTACAGCCAGTCACTCCAATGAACTAGTTCCATTAACTAGCATTCATGTTTTTTCTCCGGACATCTCAATGTCACCAGCCAGTGAGAATCAGCTGATTAGAGAATAACCCATGCTAGTCTCAACAGAATTGATAGTGTCCGTATTTATCAATTCATCGACTAGGGACAATTTCAATACTTCACAATTGCACATGTAGAGATAATCACCAGTTGTGAATTCATCACAAATTCTCCCATGTTGTGTATTGTATTGCGAACATTCAGTAAATGAGCTTAAGATCTTAATCAAATAATCATGTATACTCAAATAGTGAATATTCATTTATTAAAATAAATGATTACAATCATAAGGCGATTGCCTTAGGACACTTCTCTCATATCACTAACAAAGTCCCACTTGGCCTAATGCCAATCGCTACGGTACCCAATACCACAGGCTCTAACATGGCCCTCAAACTTACTTTGAGGCAAGGCCTTAGTTAAAGGATCTGCTAAATACCTTTCAGTGGGAATTTTCTCAATTTATATATCATTCCTACTTATAATCTCTCTGATCAGATGATAGCGGCGAAGCACATGTTTGGATCGCTGATGTGACCTTGGTTCCTTTGCTTGTGCAATAGCTCCATTGTTGTCGCAGTAAACCGGTATTGCTTCATCAATGGTTAGAAACACACCAAGTTCTGAGACAAACTTCTTGATCCAGACTGCTTCCTTTGCTGCTTCCGAAGCTGCAATATATTCCACTTCCGTGGTAGAATCCGCTACGGTGTCTTGCTTGGAACTTTTCCAGCTTACTGCACCTCCATTCAAAATAAATACGTATCCGGACTGAGATTTGGAGTCATCCTTATCTGTCTGGAAACTGGCATCTGTATATCCACGTATTATCATATCACCTTCTCCATATATTAGGAACACATCCTTAGTTCTTCTTAAGTACTTGAGGATTGTCTTGACAGCCACCCAATGATCCATTCCTGGATCAGACTGGTATCTGCTTGTGACGCTCAGAGGATATGATACATCGGGCCTAGTATATAACATAGCATACATGATAGATCCTATCACGAATGCATAAGGAATCTTATTCATGCAAATCCTCTCGTCTTCTGTGCGCGGACACATAGACTTTGAAAGGTTGATCCCATGCCTGATGGGAAGGTAACCTTTCTTGGATTCCGACATGCTAAACCTTTCTAGCACTCGGTCTATATATGTAGACTGCGAAAGACCAAGCAACCGTTTTGATCTATCTCTATAGATTCTAATCCCAAGGATATAGGTTGCTTCTCCCAGGTCTTTCATGGAGAAAGTTTTGGACAACCAAATTTTAACTGACTATAAGACTGATATATCATTTCCTATAAGTAAAATGTCATCGACATATAACACTAGGAATACGATTGCACTCCCACTAACCTTCTTGTATACACAAGGTTCGTCAAGATTTTGTGAGAAATCAAACTCTTTGATTGTCTCATCAAAACGGATGTTCCAGCTCCTGGATGCTTGCTTTAGTCCATATATGGATCATCGAAGCTTGCATACTTTGGTTTTATTAACCAATGTGAAACCTTCAGGTTGTATCATGTATACATCCTCAAGCAGGTTTCCATTAAGGAAAGTTGTTTTCACATCCATTTGCCATATCACATAATCATAATGAGCTGCTATGGCCAGGAGCATCCGAATGGATTTGAGCATAGCTACTGGCGAATAGGTTTCGTCATAATCAATTCCTTGTTTCTGACGATATCCTTTTGCCACTAATTTATCCTTAAAGGTAACAACATTACCTTCCATGTCAGTTTTCTTCTTGAAAACCCACTTGCACCCTATGGGCTTAATCTCTTCAGGCGGGTTAACCAAGTCCCATATTTGATTTTCGTACATGGAATCCATTTCCGACTTCATGGCTTCAAGCCATTTATCCCTTTCTAAATTTATCAGAACATCTTCATAACTGATAGGTTCGTCATTGTTAACGAGTAACACGTCGTTCGATTCACTTATGAGAAATCCGTATCTCTTTGGAATATTGCGTGTCCTATCAGACCTACGAAGAAGTGGTGTTGTTTTAGGTACAACTGATAGCTCATCATTATGAGTTATTGGTTGTGGGTCTAGACTAGGTGTCTCTGTAATGTCTATTGGAGTTTCTTGAACTTCTTCAAGTTCAATGCTACTCCCACTGTTTTCTTGTAAAAGAAATTCTTTTTCCTGAAATACAGCATGCCTTGAAACAAACACCTTTTGTTCCAAGGGATGATAGAATTGGTAACCCTTCGTTTCCTTAGGGTATCCAATAAATAGACATTTATCAGACTTAGCATCCAATTTGTCTGATATAGTCTGCTTTACATAAGCAGGACAACCCCATATCTTAAGGTAAGTTAAGTGAGGTTTCTTACTATTCCACGTCTCATATGGAGTAGTAGAGACTACCTTGGTCGGGACTCTGTTTAGTAAGTAAACAGCTGTCTTAAGTGCATAACCCCAAAAGGATTTTGGAAGAGTTGCATGATTCATCATAGATCTAACCATGTCCATCAAGGTTCGGTTACGCCTCTCAGATACACCATTATGTTGTGGTGTATATGGCGGAGTCCATTGAGACAATATCCCATTGTCCCTAAGATAATCTTGAAACTCTTGACTCAAGTATTCACCACCCCCGATCGGATCGAAGTATCTTAATACTTTTGCCAAGCTGTTTCTCTACTTCACTTCTGAACTCTTGGAATTTCTCAAAAGCTTCAGATTTGTGTTTCATTAAGAACACATACCCGAATCGTGAGTGATCATCGATAAAGGTAATGAATTAGCTATAACCTCCTTGTGCAAGAGTTGACATTGGTCCACATACATCAGTATGTATTAGACCAAGCAATTCTCCCACTTGTTTACCTTTTCCGGAAAAGGGTAATTTGGTCATCTTGCCTTTTAAGCATGATTCGCATGTATCAAATGAACCGGGTTCAAATGATTCCAGAATTCCACATCGGTGTAATTTGGTCATGCGTTTCTTACTTACATGGCCAAGATGACAATGCCACGTATAAGAGTCTATTTGATTATCTATTCGAGCACGTTTGTTGCTAACTTCGATATTGAAAACGTCACTGGATAAATCTAATGTGTAGATACCATTGTATAAAGTTCCGGTCCCATAAAGAACACCATTTAAAGTTATGTAACAGCAATTGTTACTAAAAGTTAAATGATAACCCTTTTCATTCAAGCATGAAATAGATACAATGTTCTTTATTAACGAAGGAACAAAATAACAATTATCCTATTCTAAGACAAGTCCAGTAGGGAGCTTTAGCAAATATGTTCCGATGGCAACAGCAGCAATCTTTGCTTCATTTCCAACTCGCAAATTCGCTTCTCCCTTAACGAGTCTTCTTCTATTCCTTATCCCCTGTATGTCATTACATATATATGAGCTACACCCATTATCAAGTACCCAGGTGGACGAGGAAATAGAGTGACATTCAATAACGAAGATACCTGAAGAGGATGGGGCATCGGATGCCTTCTTCTTCAAGGACTCAAGATAAACCTTGCAGTTTCTTCGCCAGTGACCCTCCTTGCCGCAGTGATGGCAAGTGCCTTTTGGTGCCTTTTCAGTCTTTTTGGCCTTTTTCTTCTTTCCCTTATTCTGTTCTTTGGGCTTCCTCTTAGAGCCTTTCTTTGAGGAACCAACTAACAGTACCGTCTTCTGATCCTGCTTTACAGAAGGCTCTACAGTCTTCAGCAGGTTGAGCAATTCAGGAATGGTAGTCTCCAGCTTGTTCATCTGATAGTTCATCATAAATTATGAGTAACTCTTGGGCAAACAATGCAGAATTAAGTCTACACTTAGTTCGTGATCCATTGCATATCTGAGTGTGCCTAGTCGCTCAATGTACCCCAACATCTTTAAAACAAACTGTGAGACAGAAGTGCCTTCCTGCATCTCAGAGGTGAAGAGGAGTCTGGAGACCTCGAACCTTTCGGATCTCGCCTGCTCGTCAAACAGCTCATGAAGATGGAAGATGATGGTATGAGCATCCATATGCTCATGCTGCTTTTGCAGCTCAGGTACCATAGCGGCCAGCATGATGCAACTCACAAGTTCAGAATCGGCCACATGTTTCTGATAGGCCACTAACTGGTCTGGAGTTGCACCTTCTGGAGGATGGTTGGGAAGTTGTTCTTCAAGGACATAAGCAAGCTTTTTTGCCTTGAGGAATATCCTCAGGTTTCGAAGCCAGTTCATGAAGTTTGGCCCAGTTAGCTTATTGGTGTCCAAAATGGAACGCAAATTCACAGAAGACATGATCAAGTGATTATCCTAGAAATACAAATTGAGCTTATGTGAGAAGAATGATAAAGAATGCATCAATATACATTAATTAAATCTTATTTATTTTTCGAATTGAATAACCCTTTTTATCAATTCGGGAGATCATAGGAACATCTCCAAATAGGTTGATATCCAACCATAGATAAGAACAACCATGACTAGAGTTCATCAAGTTATTCTTAGCTATGAAGGTAGGTAATTATACCGATTACATATTATACATATGTAACTATCACATTATGCTATCAACTAATTGAATGTTTGCATAAATCATTGGCTTGTTAACTCATTAACAAGTATGCAACAATATACATAGCACCTAACTGCACCTCTCTTTACATCGACCTTGGCTGTGACACAACAAATCGATGCTCCAAGCTTAAGGCTGACCCATTAATCAAGAAATAGTTTTAATATGGTTGGAGCTCATTCAACCGTTTAGTCAGGCTTGGATGTGTCTAACAACCAAAACTAAGGATTGACCTCTGACTCCAACTATTTTAATCATAAACTAATTCCATGGTTTGAACATGTTGAGGTTCAAGTCGGGCATGGATGTGTCCATCAACCCAAACGAGAAACAAAACTCCGGTTCTAACCATATTAATGGAAGGTGTTGGCCTTAATATTTTGTAAGAGGTTTTGGGTCTCATCCTTTTCTTTTAAGCACATTCATGACATATAATTATGTCATGTTCTAACGATTTCCTTAATAAAGTATGTATGTGACTTAATTTATCAAGTCTCATTAATTGAATTAGGAACCGGATTTCCTAATTCTAATTTCACACTTTATTCAAGGAATTGTTTTGGGAAACAATTTCCTAAATTGTCATAATCAATTTCGGAAATAATATGTTTAAGACTTTGATTTCTCTAAATCAAATCTTATTAAATTAAGAGACAGATTCCCTTAATTCACCCACATATTATTTACATGAAAATCTTATTTAAGGAAATAAACTCTATATGAAACAATTTTCCTAATTAATTTTGGAGACAACAATATGTAAGAGCATCACCTCATAAATCAAATAAGGAAATTATCGTTTGAGAATCACCTCAAAAAATTTCCAAGATTTGATCACATATTTTATTTATGGATAATTAATTATAACAAATTATTTACTTTGGGTGGCTCCCCGAGGCACTCCCCAAAGAAAAGAAATTTGTTGTAAATCTAATTTGGCCTGCTCCCCGAGGCATAACCAAATTAAACTTGATAATTAAAGAACTTGTTAATAATATAATTTGGATGGCTCCCCGAGGCTTACCCTCAATTATAACAATTCATATTCAAAATAGGAAATTAAGTTATAACAACTAACTTTAATTTGGGTGGCTCCCCGAGGCACTCCCCAAAGTAAAGAATTTTGTTAATAATTTAAAAACCAATTTGAATTTAATTGACAATTAATGTTTCCATAAAATGTCTAGACTTTCATGAAAAGAAAGTGCCCAAAATTACGAGCTTTCCATAAATGGAAAGTTTCCAAAATTAAAAGGTTTTCAGAATTATTGTAAGTTTCTGGTACAAAGAAAACTTACGTATTTCCAAAATTAGGAAATTTCTAAAATTGGAAAGTTTCCAAAAATGGAAAGTTTTCACAATTATCATAAAATTTCAGAAATAGAGATATTTCAAAAGTTTGCGAAATTTCATGAGGATTTCCAAACTTTGAAATTCCTAAATCTAAAATTTACAATAATTGGAAAGTTTGCATAATTGGAAAATTTTCCAAAATTGAGATCATGACAAAGTTTTCCGCAAAACAATTATATGATTATGTCGAACACTAACCGGCTCTGATACCACTGTTGGGACCAGGTGCATGTCGACGTGGACACGTATTGTAATTATTACATAATTACATGCAGCGGAAACAAAAGCATGAATAATTTCCTAAATTATTCTAACACATATCCTAAGCATGCAATGTGTTCACATAATCGTAATCTAAAATTTTTGCAGAAAAGAAGATTACTCTACGAATTACCTTGTGTAGCTTGGAAGAAGGGACGAGATCCAACCGTTAGCGTCCCTTGAAAGCTCCGCCTCTATTCGTATCACGCCGAATATCGTCGGGATGACTTCGCTAAGCCATGAGTTTCGTGTTCACGAGAACTACTAGATTCCCCATGAACACGACGAAAACCGAGAGAGTAATCAAATCGAAAGACTCACCACCAAGGTTGGCTGAAGAGGAAGATCGTCGCAAGGAAGAACTTCCTCGCCTTGATGCTTCTCCTTGTGCTCACGGCAAGAAGAAAGAAGGAAGGCCTATGGCCGGCCAAGAGAGAGGGAGAGAAGAAGAGGAGAGAGCCCAAGCAATTCTTGGATGGATCATCTTCCATGGCACCCCTGGGTCCTTTATATAGGGAGAGGTTTCTTAATTCCCAAGCAAACCTCTCCTTGATTATGGAATAATTTCTCAATCAATCCATAATCAAGGCTCTCATGATCAAGCTTCTTCTTCTTGATTATGGAATAATTTCTCAATCAATCCATAATCAAGGCTCTCTTTCTTTTGGCATGATTATATAAAATTTATAAAACAAACCAACCATTGGTTCATTATATAAAATTTTATAAAACAAACCAACCATTGGTTCATTATATAAATTTTATTAAACAAACCAACTCATGGTTCATTATATAAAAATTTATATAAAATTTATATAACCTTTTATAAAATAAACCAACCTTTGGTCTATTTTATAAAACAAACCAAAATAGCCTTATCCACTTATGGTGGTGGCCGACCATGACAAGAAGAGCGGAGGCCCCCTTCCTTGGTCGGCCCATATAACCCCAATTCGATCAAATCCCTTAATAGATTAAACTTATTTAATTCACCCATTAAGACTTTAAAAGACTTAGCCATTCTATGCTTCCGATGCGTCTGAAACAAATTCAGTTTTGACTATTGTTTGGACTTACCAAAAATAGTCTATCTCGATTGGAGAATCCAAGCTGCTAGGCGCCCCCATCAAACAGGGCGCCTCAATGAACCAACCGCCTCATTGATACAGGCACCCTGGACTGGGGTTTATCAGCTTTACGAGTTTAGCACGAGGGTAAGCTTTGACCAAGGTTTGTGAGGCGCCCCATAGCATCACGAGTGCCCTAGACAAGGCTATAAAAGGGGCTTCGACCCCTCAACTCAGAACAACATTCCAAGATCATTCTGAGTCTTTCAAGTGACAACAAAGTGCTAATGGCGATGCTCTACGACCAAGGAGGCACCGGGGAGGATGTGTGCGGCACTTTGGAGATCTAGATCGGCCGAGTCTTCGACTCTTTTTATTTTGGTTTGAATTTACAATTCAACATTTATCTTATATATCTTTTTGATTGTAATTTGTGCACTGTAAGACGTGTTTCTCCGCCTCCGGAATGTCCGGAAAGGAGACCATTAGAGGACGGGTGTTCCCGTGCTTAGGCCTTGGATGTAATGACCTTGGGGGGTTGGGAACCAAGTAAAATCCGTGTGCAATCTGTGTTCTTTTCTTTGTTCATTCTTTCTATTTTCCGCTGCACTAACTCTACATCTAGAAAGCTCGAAAGTTTACAATGTTTCCGCGAAGTTTTTACGGTCGATATTCACCGCCCCCCTCTATCGACGGCACCGGTCCCCATAAGTGGTATCAGAGCCTGGTCGCACTTCAACGGACTAACAGTCGATGGAGCAAAGACACCAGGAATTGAGGGGGAGGCCAGGGGTGGATCAGGTACATTTTATTTTAAATGTCAATTTTTAAATTTCATATCACATGTTTTAAGTGCAGGGAGAGGACACTATAAAAATTAGTGTCCTACTCGTAAGACTTGGTCTACATCCCGACAACAAAGGAAGTACCAGCACCAGGAGTCCGGAGGGACAAGAGCCACGTACAGTGCTTTAAATGCGAAAAGTACGGACACTACAAGAATAAGTGTCTGGCAAAGGTACACAAAATTTGCATTCCAAAAAATTTTTAAATTCCTTCACTATCCTATGTAGATAGCTTAGATAATGTTTTTGAAAAATTAAACTTTGTAAATAATCAAATCAATATTTTGCATGATCAGATACAAAATGTGGATAATGTTAAAATATCAGAAATCAACTGTTTAATCCTTAATGTTAATTCAATAATTTCTGAAATCAATTCTAAAATTAATTCTAATATTAATTATGATAATCCTGAAATTATTTTTGAAAATCTTAGGGATAATCTTGAAATTATTTCTGAAAATCTTAGGGATAATACAGAAATTATTTCTGAAAATCTTAGGGATAATCCTGAAATTATTTCTTAAAATCTTAGGCATAATCCTGAAATTATTTCTGAAAATATTTAGGATAACATTGAAAATATTTCTGAAGATTTTTCTGCGGATAATGAGGACATTTCAGAGGATAGTGGAGATGAAATTCTTTTAGATAATAATGTAATTGTTTTCTTGGATGATCCTGAAACATTAACTAGTAGCCCAAATTACTCCACCTATTATAAAGATGTAGAAGGATATAATCTTGATGATGAGGATGAGGAGGAGATTGAATTTTCTATAATCAAAGCTATAGTTAATAAATGTTACAAAAATTCAGACAAATCAGAATTGTTAGAAAACTTGAAAAATTAGATAAAGAAGAAATAGTAGATAAGTCAGAAATTTTTGAGATAATGACAATGATGAAGCTAAACCTACAACTTTTAATTAACCCAAAAATTTTGAAACTTAAATCAAGTTAAATCTTAAAAACTTTAATAAAATTTTAATTAATTTATAACCTAAATTTAATCGGTTATTTAACATTAAATTCAATTAATTAGCCTAATTAAATTAATTCTTAATTTTAATTAATCCTTAATTAATTTTAAGTTTAATTAATCCTTAAGTAATTTCATTAATTCAACTTTAACTCCAATTAATTCTTAATTAATTCAACTTTAACTCCAATTAAGTCATAATTAATTCAACTTTAACTCCAATTAATTCTTAATTAATTCAAATTCAATTAATCCTTAATTAATTCAAATTCAATTAATCCTTAAATTAATTCAAATTCAATTAACCCTTAATTAATTCAAATTCAATTAACCCTTAATTAATTCAAATTCAATTAACCCTTAATTAATTTAAATTCTTACCTTAATTATTTCATATTTAATTAAATCTTAACAATTTTTACCTTAATTATTTCAACCTTAAATAAAACTTAATTTTAATTTTTAACTAATTTAATCTTAATTAATCCTTAAATAAGTTAACTTTAATTAATCCTTAACTAATTTAACTTTAATTATGTTTTTTAGATTTAACCCTAACTCGTAAATAACTTAAACTCAAATTAAATAAAATCTTACCCAAACTGCGACAATCAATTTAATAATATTAAATATGTCAAAGTAGGTTGGCATATTCGCGGGTTCACACGACATGTATCAAATCGGGAATTTGATACATCATTAGAAACTTAAGTAAAATGATTTGAATTGTTTGACTCATGCATAACTATCATGTCATACATCTGCTATTTTTTTTAATATATGTCATGTCATTCATGATTAATTTTATTCATGATTTAGAACGGTTATAGGAAAAAGACTAGTTGAAACTTGAACAACCTAGTATTAGGTGGAGGTGAGATGAGTACGTTAGGGAAGGCCTTCTAATAAGGTCAAGTAAGGTAAGGCATACCCTACTTGGTCTGTTTAGTCTGGTGGAACTAGCCGAAGCTACCAATCCAAAACCTAAGCTAGTTAGACCAAAATTTTTCAAGAAGTAATTTGAAAATGAATTTTTGATAAAAGGCTTTGTCGAGGAAAGGGTTGTTGCTCCAATAAGGCTACGGCCAAAGAAGGCTTCTGTACCTCGCCAAGACCTGGAAGCCAATTATCAAAACTCGAATTCAATTTACTATTTGATAAATTTGAATCTAACACAAGTTTTGATTAACTCTTAGATTTAACAATAAATTGAGAAAATTATTCAACAATCTCATAATGCACCCATAAGACAACCATGCTTGCTTGTACTGAGACACATAGAATGGTTGAGATGTTAAGGACTAATAAATTGACAAATATTTTTCAAATTTGTTTTTCAAAACTCTTAGAATATTTTTCTAAAAATCTATTTTCAAAATAGTACTTTAACATAATAATGTTTTTATGGATTTCATGCTTGTCTGATTGTTTACACATATTATAGATTTTCAAAATTATATCCCTTTCAAAATGTTTGACCAACACAATTAGACACAAGCCTCTTAGGTCAACACTAAAAGTCCCTTAAGACACTTAGATAGAGTCAAATGATGTTGGTGTCTGGGGGAGTTTTTTAAAGTTTTTTTTGGATCTTTCAAAATTGTGCTATAAAAACCACTATTGTCTCAAAGTGTTTTTCGAAAATTATGCTTTAAGTGATGTCATGCATGTTTTCAAAAAGGCTTATGCTTTAAAAATTATCTTCACTCCAAATTGAATTTTCTAAAATTTTCTTCTTGAAAATTGTCATACTGTCATTGAAAACTATTCTTTTGATTTTAATAAACCCTAAAGACACAGAGCAAATCTTCTTTATGATCTACAAGGACTCCTAGGATGTGTCGAATTTAGGGGGAGTCTAAGTCAAAAGAAAACTGTCTGACAAGTATTTTTTAAAAATTTTTTTGGCAATTATTTTTGAAATTATTAAATAATTCTTTTGATCTGAACCAAACCCTAAAGACTCAGAGGAAGAGCACTTGTGGTCAACAAGCTTCCTAGGACTGGGTCAAGTTTAGGGGGATGTCAAATTAAAAGAGTTATTGAACATTTCAAAATAATATGTTTTCGTGACGATATTTTTAAAATCCTGTTGAAAACATAAATAATTTGTCATTCAAAATACTATTAGTTTGTTTTTCAAAAAAATTTTGGCTTATAAATTTTTTTTTAAATACTCTTTGAAATAATATTTACTTGAGTTTAGAGAATTTCTAGGACACATAGGGAAATATCCTTGTAGTTAACAAGGTTTCCTAGGATAGTGTCAGATTGGAAAAGAAACCAAGTCATGTAAAATATTATTTTTTAAAAATAACATTTTTCAAAAAAGGGCTTAATATTTTCCAAAAAGTACTTATATTTTTCAAAAAGCTCAACATTTTTTTTCAAAAGTACATGCATTTTTTCAAAAAGGCTAATATATTTTTTCAAAAATACTTGTATTTTTCAAAAGCTCAATATACTTTTCAAAAGTACTTATATGTTTCAAAAAGGGCATAATACTTTTCAAAAGTACTTATATTTTTTAAATATTACATAAAATTTTTCAAAAGTACTTATAGTTTTCAAAAATTAATAATACTCTTCAAAAGTACTTATGTTTTTCATAAATTGATAATATTCTTCAAAAAGTACTTATGTTTTTCAAAAATGTATAATATTTCTCAAAAGTACTAATATTTTTTCAAAAATGTAAAAGATTTGCAAAGTACAGATTTTTCAAGGTACAAACTTTTCAAAGGAAAAATATCTTTCAAAGTACAAGTTTTTGCACAATATGTTTCAAGGTTTTCTTTTAAAGTGCAAAAATCTCTAAGTGAAATATTTCGAAAAGTGCATATTTTTCTAAGTAAAAATCTTTCATGTATGCAATTCTTTTTGAAAATCTTTCTCAATTGAAAATTTTTCTAAGTCTTCTGAAAGTACAAAATTGTTTTTTTTTGCAGTGCTTTTCAAAGTGTAATTATTTTTTCGAACTAGCTCTTTGCTATGCTTTAAACGAATTATACTAAGTACTTTCAAAAGGAAAATGTGTTCATTATTGGTGCGAGTGTTTTGGTGATTTTTGATGTATGACAAAGGGGAAGAGTGCACTTAAGTTAGAATTTTTTACTCTTACCAAAGGATGAAATGAAATCAAAATATTTTTCTCAAAAGGGGGGAGAGTGAGCTGAAGTTCTCCCAAAGGGTCAGAATATATTTTCAAAGCTTAGATTATTTTTTTCCTAAGATTTATAACTTAGCCCTTTCAGCCAATCTAACTTAAGATATTGTCAAACATCAAAACGGGGGAGATTGTTGGTGTAAGATGCATCAGTGATGTCCTCCTCTAAGTGTTTCAATGTTTGATAATATGCTTAAGTCAGTGATACATTGAACAAGGGAAGGGTAGTCAAGAAAACTGGACCTAAGTGATGAAAATCCTAGTTAACCTAGGCACTAAGTCCTGGTTCGTGAAATTGGGCACTATGTCCTGGCCGAGGGCTGGGCACCTAAGACCTGACCAAGGGTTGGGCATTAAGTCCTGGTTCGTGGAATTGGGCACTAAGTCTTGGCCGAGGGCTGGGCACCTAAACCTGACCAAGAGTTGGGCACTAAGTCCTGGTACGTGGAATTGGGCACTAAGTCCTGGCCGAGGGCTGGGCACCGAAGTCTTGGTTTGAGGGATTGAGCAACTTAACTGAGCGATGACTAAGGACAGAAGTAGAGATGGGTCAAGGGTCGGACGTCGCGAGATCCGAGAGTCTCAAAGGCTAAGCAAAAGTCCAACTGGATGGGTCGGGTGGCAACCGTCTCCTGAGAGGAGTAGGTGAAAGGCGCGTTCCCGGGGGTGGGAACTTAGGCGTTGGTTCGACCTAGGGTTTCGCGGAAACCCGAAGTCAAAACCAAACCCTTAAAACTAAGGATATATATGTGTTTGCTTGTATTTATGTATCTTGCAGGTAGCTAAAATTGAAGATAAAACAGGTGAACAAATACACAACGCGGCTGGAAACCAAGCTGCTAGGCGCCCCCATCAAACAGGGCGCCTCAATGAACCAGGCGCCTCATTGATACAGGCGCCTGAATGGATCAGGCACCTCCTTCAACACTGGCACCCTGTGTAACGCCCGCCCTTATATCTACTCTCGGGGCGGGGTCACGTACTATCATTCGTATAAATTTTTTTTTTCTTAAAGTACTAATAACAAAGTACTAAGCATGCTTGTTCAAAACTAACCTATAACATGATAGGTTCAACTCATAATATAATCAAGTATATGAGTAATCCAAGTGTAACATTCATTACTAAATAAATGTTAACATAAGCATAATATTGTAGATATGAAGATCTTTATTTCCCGAGCCACCACCCCACACATCTTCAGCCCTCCTGCCTCTTCCTTTAGTTTAATCTGCAGCATAAGACAACATATAAACTAGTAAGCACAAATGCTTAGTAAGATCCTGTCCTACTCGCAAAATCCATATCATAGAAAGATAAGAGAATAAATCACATTCAAGTATGGTAAGTGTTTAAGCATGTTAAACATCTAAGCATATTAACTTCATAGGAAGGTTTCTTTGAAAACATATAAACATAATACTTGAACATAGCATAATCATTAGGGCCCGGCTTGTACTTCATGTTTTGCGCGCCCCCCTAAATAGGAACGAGGTAGCTAATCCCGAACCACTAGGGTTTACTAGGCCTTCTCAAAAGTCCTTCAGCCTAGTATCATAATCATTTGACTCGCTTTAAGAGTCTATAGTACAAGCCATTACAAAATAAAATAATTATCATGTTCTTTATTTTCATAAAGTATGCTCTTAGTCCCAACCTTCTAGGGAAGCATTCTTTAGGCCCTAAGCCTTCTTCGTTCATGCCCTACAGGGCTCATTCTTATGCATATGTATGCATTCATAATCATGATAACTAGCCTAGTATAAAGCATGCATTTCATAAGGGTGACCCATGGGCTATAAGGCATGCTCATACATGGATCATAACTCAACCACTTAACATATTTTATATATGACAAGATTGGTCACATAAATCATATTCATATTATATTCTTTATTTTCATAAAGTATGCTCTTAGTCCCAACCTTCTAGGGAAGCATTCTTTAGGCCCTAAGCCTTCTTCGTTCATGCCCTACAGGGCTCATTCTTATGCATATGTATGCATCCATAATCATGATAACTAGCCTAGTATAAAGCATGCATTTCATAAAGGTGCCCCATGGGCTATAAGGCATGCTCATACATGGATCATAACTCAACCACTTAACATATTTTATATATGACAAGATTGGTCACATAAATCATATTCATATCATAGGAAGTGGTAGCATGCTTCATGGGTAAATCAAATGGTTCCTAACCCTAAAACTAGGATTTTGGCCGAAAGTTAAGGGTAGGGGTAAATTAGGTTTTTGACATTAAACATCCCCTACCAATATCCCACTCATATATATATATCATGTATCATACTATAGCATGCACCATGGGAGAAAATCAAGCAACCCTAACCCTAATCTAGGGTTGGCCGAATGTCATGGCTAGGGAAGTCCAAGTTCTTCCAATCAAGCATTCCATTTGTTCATCACATGCATTCACATATCATCTCACTAACATAATCATATCACATGGGATAATTTAACCTATATAAACCTAATATTTCATGCTTGGCCGAATATCACATGCTAGGGACATTTAGTTTCCAAATCAATATTCCATTTAAACACCACTTGTACATACATATCATCATAGCAATCCTAAGCATATCTCATAGGGTACATCCCATACAATCATCACATATCATATATAGCATGCATCATGGGAATAAAATCAAGCAACCCTAACCCTAAACTATTGTTGGCCGAAACTTGTAGGATGGCTAGGCTAGGTTTTTGACTTCAAATATCCACACAAGCATTTACACAAACACCTTGCCTATACTATTTAGCATGGATATATCATAGGGAAAATCATACAACCTTAAACCCTAATCCACCTAGGGTTGGCCGAAACATTGTAGGGTAGGGTAGGCTAGGTTTTTGACTTCAAATATTCACACAAACATTTACACAAGTACTTTACCTACACTACTAATCATGGGTACATCATAGGATAGCAAGCAACCCAAAAGCCCTAGCCTATTCTCCTTTGGCCGAAACTTATAGGGTGGCTAACCCTACTTTTTGTTATCACAACATGAAGGAAACCAACATATATTCATACCCTAAGTTCATAGGGATCTCCTCATGCAATAAGAAGTAACCAAGGCCTATTAAATGGAGGTGGCAGAAAGTTTCATAAAGGAGGAAGGTTTCCTTTTCAAAAACAACAATAAGAAGAAGCATACAAATCAAACAATAACGATTACGCTGCAGGCAAGGGGATACTTACATCCTTTCGCTTGAGATTCTACTTCTTTAAGTCCCTTAGGGTACCCTTGGTTGAAGGAGAAGTGAAGGTTCCTCTTACTATTTCTTCTCTAGACTCCTTGGCCCTAATAGAGGGCAAGAGCCTTCTTCCTTCCAATCCCCTATGGTTAGAACCCTAGGGAGCACTTTTCGAAAAATGGAAAAGAGGAGAGGAGAAGAAGGAATTTCGGTGGGGAAGAGAAAGGAAGAAGAAGAGGAAGTTACTCACACCTCTTCCCTCTCTTATTTATACTTTTCTCATGAAAAGACATGTCTCTTCACTATTACACGCTTAACAAGCATGTTTCTTATTCTCTCAATAAGAATCAATGCTTGGTGTAGTGGTTAAGACATGGAGAGTGCAACTTAGGAGGTTCAAGGTTCAATCCTTGCTTCCTCCCTTCTACCTCTTCTTTTTATCACAATTTGCACTAATCCATATCAAAGCCCTTTAAGCCAAGCCTATCATGAAATTTCATAATATTAATAATATTTCATGAATTCATAATATTTCATAATATTCCATAAATATTATTTCATAATATTTTTAATATTTCATATTCATGAATCTATAATATTTCATGAATCCCATAATATTTCATATTCATGAATTCATAATATTTTCTAATATCCATGATACTATTTCATGAATTTCATAATATTTCATATTCATGAATTCATAATATTTCTTAATATTCCATAAATATTATTTCATAATATTTTTAATATTTCATATTCATGAATCTATAATATTTCATGAATCCCATAATATTTCATATTCATGAATTCATAATATTTTCTAATAATTTTTCCTGAATTCATAACATTATTTACATAATATTTTTATAATAATTTTCCATGAATCCAAAATATTATTCACATAATATTTCATAATGAATTCACAATATTATTTACATAATATTTCATAATGAATTCACAATATTATTCATGGTGAAATTTTGGGGTGTTACAATCCTACACATCTTATAAAAAGTTTGTCCCGAACTTTAAACAATTCCCAGGTACTCAAATCGTAAAATTGGGGTGTTACACCCTGGACTAGGGTTTATCAGCTTTGCGAGTTCAGCGCGAGGATGAGCTTTGACAAAGGTTTGTGAGGCACCCCGTAGCATCACGGGCGCCCTAGACAAGGCTATAAAAGGGGCTTCGACCCCTCAACTCAGAACAACATTCCAAGATCATTCTGAGTCTTTCAAGTGACGACAAAGAGCTAACGGTGAAACTCTACGACCAAGGAGGCTCCGGGAGGAAGTGCGTGGCACATCGGAGATCCAGATTGGCTGAGTCTTCGACTCTTTTATTTTGGTTTGAATTTACAATTCAGCATTTATCTTATATATCTTTTTGATTGTAATTTATGCACTGTAAGACGGGTTTCTCCACCTCTGGAAAGTACAGAAATGAGACCATTAGTGGACGGGTGTTCCCGTGCTTAGGCCTTGGATGTACTAACCCTGGGGGGTTGAGAACCATGTAAAATCCGTGTGCACTCTGTGTTCTTTTCTTTGTTCGTTCTTTCTATTTTTCGCTGCACTAACTCTACATCTAGAACGCTCAAAAGTTTATGAGATTTCCGCGAACTTTTTACGGTCGATATTCACCCTTCCCCCTCTATCGACGACACCGGTCCCCACAAAAGTTAGTTTGACAAGATAATAAAATTATTGGGTAAAACCTCCTCTTACGAATGTATAAATTCATATACGTCCACACCATCGTGGCATGTGAATTTCTCGATGTTTAGAGGTGTTGGTTGATTTCGAAAATTTATTATTTTGAGGAATCAATTTATTTTTGAATTCTAAAGTAGTGTATGTTGTGATTCTCAGGATTTTCAAAATGGCCTTTAATCCCATACCAATCATAATTAAGGAGAATAAACTTACTGGACCCAATTACATTGACTGGAAAAGAAACCTAGACATTGTCCTTATTGCTGAAGAGTACAAATATGTACTCTTTGACAACTGTCTCGAAAAGCCTAGCGAGAACTCTACTGAAGAGTAGAGGGAGTGTTACAAGAAGTGGATCAAGGCAGATGAGATGGCGCGGTGCTACATTCTGGCATCTATGTTGAATGTACTGCAACATCAGCTTCAGGCCATGCCCACTGCTAGTGTCATGATGCTAAACCTTAAGGAGCTCTTCAGGCACCAGGGTCGGGCCGCTAGACAGGTTGAGATGAAGAGCTTGATGACAACTAAAATGGTCGAAGGGACACCCGTAAGGGAGCATGTCCTTAAGATGATGGCCAACCTCAATGAGATTGAGGTACTTGGAGCACAAATCGACGGGGAAACCCAGGTCGACATTATACTCTAATCTCTGCCTAGGAGTTTTGTGCAATTCCGGCTCAACTACAATATGAACAAACGTGAATATATGTTGGGGGAACTGCTAGGAGAACTCCAGGCGGCAGAGGGCCTATTTCGTCAGAGTCGCAGACCTTGGTTACTCAGATGGTTTCTACTTCTATGTCAAAAGGCAGGAAGAAGAAGAAACAAGGTGGGTTCAAGAAGGCAGCAGCAGCATCTCAAGGACCACAGACTGGCGTGAAGAAGCCGAAAGGCAAGTGCTTCACGTGTAAGCAAACTGGACACTGAAAGGCGAACTGTCCCCGTTGTCAAGACAAAGGTATTTCCTTGTGCTTAGTAGTTGAAACATGTTTAGCGGTGCTATCTACAAGTACCTAGTGCGTAGATACAGGAGCCACTGATCATGTCTGCAACACTCTGCCGAGGTTCCAGAAAACCCGACGACTAGCTGATGGGGAAATAGTGGTCTACATGGGCAATGTTATGAATGTGGCAACAGTTGCAGTGGGAGATTTTTATTTATCGTTTGAGAGAAATAAAGTGTTGGTTTTGAGAGATTGCTTATATGTACACTCTTTTAGAAAGAACATAATTTCAATTTCTAAATTAATAAAGGATGGATATTCTATTGCTTTTAATAACAGAGTTGTTATAAAGAGAAATAGAGAGATTATATGTTCGGGTACTATGGTTGGCAATCTGTATACTCTAGAACCTAAAACTCCCACAATGCAAACAAAGGTTAATAGCTCATCATCTAACCTAAATAAGATAAAGGAGCCTTCTATGATGAACCAGACATATCTTTGGCACCTTAGGCTTGGTCATATTAACCTTAGTAGGATTCAGAGGTTGATAGCTGATGGGCCCTTGGGTTCATTAGTGGTGGAAGACTTCCCAACCTATGAGTCTAGCTTGGAAGGTAAGATGACTAAGAGGCCTTTCAAGGCTAAGGGGTAGAGGGCCAAAGATGTGCTAGAACTGGTTCATTCTGATTTGTGTGGTCGTATATCCATCCAGGCTAGAGGCGGGTTTGAATACTTCGTCACTTTTATTGACCATTATTCAAGGTATGGATACATTTACCTGATGCATCACAAGTCTGAATGATTTGATAAGTTCAAAGAATTCAAGGATGATGTTGAGAAATATCGAGGTAAAAGTATCAAGACACTACGATCTGATCGTGGTGGCGAATACCTCTTTAGAGAGTTTAGGACCTTCCTATCAGAGGCTAGGATTCAGTCCCACCTGACTGCACCCAGTACGGCCCAACAGAACGTGTGGTAGAAAGAAGGAATAGGACTCTTATGGAAATGGTTAGGTCAATGATGAGCTACTCTAACTTACCTGATTCGTTCTGGGGATATGCTCTGGAAACGGCAACATACATTCTGAACTTGGTACCATCTAAGTCAGCCCCTTCTACTCCCACAGAACTGTGGACTGGGCGCAAGCCTAGTCTAGGACATGTTCAGATATGGGGTAGTCCACCACATGTGCTGAAGGGAGATACTGATAAGTTGGAATCTCGTACGGAAGTACGTCTGTTTGTAGGCTATCCTAGAGGAACGAAAGGTGGTCTGTTCTATAGTCCTAAGGATCAGAAGGTAATCATTAGCACGAATGCTAGATTCATAGAAGAAGACTATGTGATGAACCACAAGCCCAAGAGTGGACTAGTGCCTGAAGAGTTAAGAGGAGACATTCCGACCTTAGGACTAACTATACAAGAGGATACACCACAAGTCACTGCACCGTGTGTCACAGAAGATACACAGGTGGTGCCTCATCGCAGTGGGAGAGTTTTTAGATAGCCTGAGAGGTTCATGTTTTTGGGAGAGTCTTCAGACTTGGTCTCTAGTAAACATGAACCGGATCCCTGGACCTATGACGAGGCTCTCCAAGATAAGGATGCAGATTCTTGACAAAGGGCTATGAACTTTGAGATAGAATATATGGATTCAAATCACGTCTGGGAGCTAGTAGAACCACCGATGGTGTAAAAGCCATTGGATACAAGTGGATCTACAAGAGAAAGAGAGGATCAGATGGGAAGGTTGAGACCTTCAAAGCTAGGCTTGTTGTGAAAGAGTATACTCAGAAAGAGGGTATAGATTATGAGGAGATCTTTTCGCCGGTAGCCATGCTTAAGTCTATTCGGATTCTCTTATCTATTGCCGCTCATATGGACTATGAGGTATGGCAGATGGACGTCAAGACAACTTTCCTTAATGGATGTCTTGAGGAGACCATCTACATGAAGCAACCAGAAGGGTTCATTGCAAAGGGCAAAGAGCATCATGTGTGTAAGCTTAATTGATCCATTTATGGATTGAAGCAAGCTTCGCGATCTTGGAAGATCCGCTTTGATTAAGTAATCCAGTCATATGGATTTATTCAAAGCCCGGATGAGTCATGTGTATATAAGAGATGTGATGGAAACATAGTGGTGCTTCTTGTACTCTACGTAGATGACATTTTGTTAATTGGCAATAATGTCAAAGTGTTATCAGATGTAAGGGTTTTGTTGTCCAAACAATTTGATATGAAGGACTTAGGAGAAGCAAGGCACATCCTTGGGATCAAGGTCATAAGGGATTGCCAGAAAAGGATGTTGTGCTTATCCCAAGCTTCATACATTGACACTGTCCTCACTTGTTTAAGCATGGAAAACTCCAAGAAGGGTTTTCTACCTTTTAGGCATGGAGTTCCTCTATCCAAGGAGATGTGTCCGAAAACATCAAAGGGGATAAAGGAAATGAAGGTGGTTCCTTATGCATCGCCAGTAGGAAGCCTCATGTATGCTATGTTGTGCACGAGACCAAATATCTATTTTGTCGTGGGAATGGTTAGCAGATATCAGAGTAACCCAAGATAGGGGCATTGGACTGCGATAAAGCATATATTGAAATACCTAAGACGGACTAGGGATTATATGCTGGTTTACCGGGCAGACAAATTAGTCCCTGTGGTTATACGGATTTAGATTTCCAGTCAGATAGGGACAAGAGTAAGTCTACCTCGGGGTTTGTGTTCACTTTAGGAGGTGGAGTGATGGACCTGAACTAGGTGTCACAAATGTGGGTCTCAAAATTTAGATATGTGTAAAGCTGGAAACCCTTTTTGCTAGCAAAGAATAAAATGTAGTAAAGGGTCACAGGTCGTATTTTTCCTAGGGCTAGTGGAGGTTGTTTGATTCGAGCCCGAGTTTATGTGTCATCAAATGTTTTCGGGTTTCAAATAAGATTTGAATTTGGGTTTGGTTTCAATAAGAAATGAAAATGCAATGAAAAGAAAAAGAAATAGAAATTCCGAAGCAAACCAAATGTGAAATAAACTATACACCCTTTAGTGCCGAGTTCTCACTTGATACAAGGAACATCAATGAAAACTGAAATGCAGAAAAGAATTCGGAACTCAAAGTAAACCTAATGCTAAGCAAGCTGTATCCTATCAGTGCTGTAATTGCAATTGATACAAATGCAGAAACTGTAATTGAATTTGCAGAACTGAAATCTGAAATTCTGAACAAACCGAGTTCAAAACAAGTTGGATTCAAATGCAATGGCACACCAGAAACTATGTTTAACATGGCACCAATCAAATGCTGAATTGTTACTTGATACAAAATGCAGGCTACACTTTGATACTCAGGAAAAAGAACACTTAATTTCAGACAAACCGAATGCAGAACAACAAATCAAACTGAAATCGAGTGCACAGATATAACTTCAGAAAAGATTCAACAGAGCTAATGCTTCATTGGATACAAAACTCAGAAATTCTAACCTGATACGCAGCTACAAAACTGTCCCATTCAGAAACAAGTCGAATTCAGTAACGATATGCAGGAATGCAGACACCTAATTCAGAAATGCAGCAACAACCAAATGCAGAAGTAGAGTTCAATAACTATGTAAATGAAACCAACTTCAAAGTGAATTCAAAAGAAAAAAAACTAGAACTCGCTCGACACAAACTTAAGGAACTAAAGACAAGAACTAATTTAAAGAAACAGAACTGATACGTAGGAAACAAGCTGATACGCAACAAAGAAAACAATTCAGAAATGATCCGAACGCAAAGCAAGCTAATCTAAGTGAAATCGTTCACTAATTAAGCAATTTAACTAATTACCTTGCAGAATTGAAACCTAATTAAGGGAGAGACAATTCATAAAACAAAACTAAACATTCTGATACAATGTTCAGAAATGAAATACTTGCAGAAATTGAAATTACAGCTAATAACAAAAATTCACTAGGAAAACTATCATCAATCCCTTCTCTTAGCTCAAGAACTCCTTGCCGTCACACAAGGGTGAGCCTCGAACCCGTAAGCTCAGCAAATCGCTAGAAAAACTGACTCTGTGAATCAATCCACTCAAACTCTGCTCAATCTGAAAATCCCATTCGATCTCCTCAATCCAGCTGTGTCCGATTGCGCTGATGGCTTGGGGATTATCCGAGCACTCCAGGGAACCCCTCCAGATGGCTCAGATGGATGAAAGAGGTGCACAACTGAGACCGAAGACAGCAAATGGCAGGACTGAGGAATCCTCACTCAGCCCTGTTCTTGGGCAAAATTCGAGCTAGAAACTTCACGGAAAGATCTTCCCAATGACCTAGAACTTGCTCTAAGATCGGAATTGATGTGGTCACGCCTTCGGATGAAGAAATTTACTGATGAAATGATGAAGAAGAACGCAAAATAAAGCTACGGCGAAGAAGACGCGACCCTACGACCTGGGGAGAATTTTGGTTTAAATAGTTTAAATCGGATGGCTCAGATTGTTCAGGACAGATCCAACGGTTAATCTTTATCCGATTTGAACCAAACTTTCCAGATGTTGATCAAGGGTCAGGATCTGCCTCCCAGTATCTCAAATCTTCCAGATTTGCAACGAATGGCTCAGATCAACCTGATCTTTGAATGGACGATCTAGATCCCTCTGATCATGATCCAACGGTTGGATCTTCTCCAATTTACCCCTAAACATCCATATCTCATTATGAAGGTCAGATCTACCTTTCCTCAGCTGGGATCCATCTGATTTGCCCTGGATGATCCAGATCTGCTTATCTTCTGAATGGACGGCTCACAGTTCTCCAGAGCTTGATCGCCTTGATCTGAGCCTGATCCGGACCAATCTTGACCTCGGTCCATGATCCTTTCAAAACCAACAATCATAGATTCACAATTAAGTTCCAAAATCTTTCAAATGTATAAAGATTTGCAATAAAGCCCAAAATAAAACTAATCTATAGAATCGAGGGTAAATTTAAGGTTAAGCATGCAAAATATTGTTCAAACATGGATTTTAGAGTCTGAAATAGTCAACAAAATAGTACTTATCATGGAGCCATAGTTTGAAGGTGTGTCAAGCAGAAATGCGTGGCGGATTCCACCATGGATGATGAGTATGTGGCAGCCTCAGAGGCAGCTAAGGAAGTTGTATGACTCAGAAACTTCATCATGGACTTGGATGTGATTCCTGGTTTGTCCAGATCTATCATAATTTTTTGTGATAATAGTGGTACAGTTGCAAACTTGAAGGAACCACGAGCCCATAAAGCGAGTAAACACATAGAGCGCAAGTACCACCTGATACGAGAAATCGTAAAGCGAGGAGAATATACTGTCGCCAAAATTGCATCAGAGGACAACCTGGCGGATCCTTTCACTAAAGCCCTTCCGGCGAGAGCTTTTGATCGGCATGTGGAGGATATGGGAGTAAGATGTATGGTCGTGAGAGAACAGCAGAGTCTTTGAGTATAAGTGGGAGATTGATAGATGTGTATACTAAAAGACTTGCTTCTTTTTATATATGAGACCATCTATTTTTGAAAAGGGAATCACAACAACACTAGATGCTTGTTTATATTAGTACATGCATAAAAGTCCTTTACTTCGAATTATAGATAACATGGTGTGTGGTGTCACACGAAAGATCATGTTATCAGTCCCTTGCCTATAGTATAAGCAGAGGCTCACAACCGAGATGGAATTGGACAAACCATCGGGATGGTTGTAGTGTAATTAGGTGTGGTTGGTCATGACCACTGAATTACACTAGTGTACTTTGTGTGCATTGAGCAGGACCAAAACTAGAGATCATCCAATTTGTACTGACTTGATAATTGGATTGGATCTCAGATTTATTATGGAGTACATCCCTAAATCCTGATATAATAACAGCACATATAATTAATTATTATTTCTTTGATTTATCAATGGGTGAGATTTATTCTGTTAAATCGATAGGCCCGATAAGTTGAGAAATAATATTAATTATATGGTGTGTCATTGATTATTGACGGAATCTGTGTCCTGGTGAGTCGGGATGATGATGCCCCCTTGATGAGCTCAAAAGGTTCATCATGTTAAACCCTTGCAGGTGGATTTGATCCGACATGATGATAAGGTTGAGTCGTACTAATCAAGCAGCCAGAAGTCAATTAATTAGAATTGTCAGTAATTTAAATTAATCGACGGGCATTCGATATCTTAAACACGGGGGGATGGATTGTGGGGACCGGTGCTGTCGATAGAGGGGGGGGTGAATATTGACCGTAAAAACTTCGCGGAAGCTTCGTGAACATTCGATTGTTCATTCTGTTCACAAAGTTAGTACCAGCGGAAAATAGAAAGCACGAACAAAAACAGAACTCAGAGTGCACACGGATTTTTCTTGGTTCCCAACCTCCCAGGGTCAGTATATCCAAGGCCTAAGCACGGTAAACGCCTATCCACTAATGGTCTCCTTTCCGGACTTTTCGGAGGCGGAGAAACCCTTCTTACAGTGCATGTTTGTACAATCAAAAGTATACGGAAATTAAATGCAGAAAAGTAAAAGCAATCCAAAATATAAAAGGTCGAAGACTCAGCCGATCTGGAACTCCGAAGTGCCGCACACTTCCTCCCGGAGCCTCCTTGGTCGCAACGCTTCGTCTTTAGCGCATTGTCGTCACTCGGAAAGCTCAGAATGATATTCGAATTGTTGTCCTGAGTTGAGGGGTAGAAGTCCCTTTTATAGGCTTGTTACTGGGCGCCTGTGTTCGATGAGGTGCCTCATAGAGCCTGGTCAAACCTCATCTTCTCGCCGAACTCGTAGCAGTCGATAAGGTTATCAACCAGGGTGCCCTAGACATACAGGGTGCCAGAATTATTGTGGCACCCTGTATCATTGAGGCGCCTATTTCATTGAGGCACCCTAGTTAATGGGGGTGCCTTGCAGCCAGGTTTCCAGCCCTGTTGTGTGTTTGTTTGCCTGCTTTGTCTTCAATTTTAGGTACTTGCAAGATACATAAATACAAGGCAAACACATATACAATCATAGCCTTAACGAATTGGTTCTGACTTCGAATTTCCCGCGAAACCCTAGGTCGAACCGACGCCTATGTTCCCATCCTGGGGAATGCGCCTTTCACCTACTCATCTCAGGAGACGGTTGCCACCCAGCCCATCCAATTGGACTTTTGCCCAGGTTTACTCACCAGGACTTTTGCCCAATCCTACGACCAGGACTTCATGCCCAGTCCACGACCAGGACTTATTGCCCAATTCCACGAACCAGGACTTAGTTCCCAACCCTCGATCAGGTCTTAGGTGCCCAGCCCTCGGCCAGGACTTAGTGCACAATTCCACGAACTAGGACTTAGTGCCCAACCCTTGGTTAGGTCTTAGATGCCCAGCCCTCAGCCAGGACTTAGTACCTAATTCCACGAACCAGGACTTAGTGCCCAACCTTCAGTCAGGTCTTAGGTGCCCAGCCCTCGGCCAGGACTTAGTGCCCAATCCATGATCAGGACTTAGTGCCCAATTCTTCGAACTAATACTTCGTTACTAGGTTAACTAGGACTTTTCATCACTTTGGTTCAGTTTTCTTGACTACCCTTCCCTTGTTCAATGTATCACTAACTTAAGCATATTGTTAAACATTGAAACACTTGGAGGAGGACATCACTGATGCATCTTGCACCAACATGGATGACTCATAATAAGTGGATCCCATATAAAAATATAGGGGTTTGTGAGTAAGTTCATTAAGATCCTTTAGTGGAATGGATCTTAATTAATGGATTGGTTTTAGATCCATTAGTGGGCCAAGATCCAACACCACCTCTTGGCCCCTACCTTAGCCCTATATAAACCCCATGGGATCATGAAACCAAGGTTGAGTCCAAGAATTAACACCCTAGGCTTTTCTCTCCTCTCCTCTCTCTCTCTTCTCACTCCTAGGTTGGCCGACGCACAGAAGAAGAGGGCTTCTCCACCTTGGTTCTTCTTCCCTTCTCCACCAACTCTCGGCTGGGACTCATAGAGACAAGGAAGGACCCTTCTCTTCCTTTTGTGGTGGAGCAGCTGGCAGCCGGTGGGAGGCGCCGCAAGGGAGGTATGCGGCGGCGTCGCAAGCTTGGATGTGGAGGGGTGTTTCGGTCGGTTGGGTTAGGAAAAAAGAGAACACTCTCCTTCTTTATCTTCTTCTCCTTCCTCTCGAGGTCTACAGCTGGTTCGGTGGTGCTTGAGTGGCTCCGGTGGCCGCCGGCGCAAGGGAAGAGGAAGAGAGTGCCGACGCAAGGGACACCCTAGTTTCTAGGGTTTCTTGTTTCGGCTAGGGCAAGAAGAATAGCTCTTTTGGAACACCTTGGTGATCTCGGTTCTTGGTAGTTCATCACCCACACGACGTCCGGAAGGGAAGGGACATAAGGTAGAAGGCTACGAGGTAAGGGGAAGGTATAATTCTCTTCCTTAGCTCCTATTGTTCCTTTGGTTCCTTATTGTTTTGCTTCGTCATTTTATGTGTATTAGTTAATTATTTTGATTTTGAATCATGGTTAATAATTAATTAATTGGACCCTGAACATAAACACAAGAATCGGTGATCAACTCGTCGTCTCTTTCGCGGTCGTTCAGTTAGGAGAATTACAAGGCACGATCATTGTGATTGCCAAGTTATAATTTGTACCGAACGGAACGATGATGAGATGGTCGTTGGGAGATGGGTCTCCATTCGGATTAAAATTTTTAATCCGTGGACATGGAGAGGTCTCTCAAGGACGATCAAGTATTCGCTAGAGAAACCCCCCAAGCCATACCCTATAGTTGTTAACTCCAACTTGTTGATGAACTCTTCCGGTCATTCTGTAATAATAAGACAATTGATTATCCGAGATAATGCATCAGCAAGTCGATTTTCCCGACCATTAATATGTTTAAATTGAACATTAATCCCGGTGTCGGTTATGTAGTCCGTGAAGGCTAACCATCTTACTCTAGACGGTTTATTATTAGCTGTTTTGCCAAAGAAACTTATAATTGCTGACAATCATTTCTGATGATTAGGCTTTCCTTGTCTAAGAAATAAATATTTAAGGCTTCCAATGAATTCATGACTACGTGAATTTCTGCATCATTGTTGACTTAGGAGGATTAAACTTGCCACTGGCATAGACACATATTTTCTCAAGTGATTTGGGGACGAATTTGCTCTTTTCCATTTTCATATTCCACCCCAACCTTCCATGCAACCATCGACTTCGAGGATAATTTAGCATTCTTCAGGTGGTACCTCTAGATCCGGCAATTTTCGTATCAACTCCTTGGTTTGCTTGATTAAAGTCCAGTCTTGGTTATTTAATCTTCTTTCACCCTTTGGGCTAGTCTTTGTGTATAAGGGGCTTAATAATTTTCCCAAGTTGGGAATATAATTCCTGGTAAAGTTGAGAAGTCCATCCCTTTAGTAGTTTTTAATTCCTCATCCTAAAAATCAATAATTTTGGTAATAATATGAGGTTGAAGTTTAGTTTTACTATTACCAAGTATTGCACCGAGGAATTTGATTAATGGGACAGCTATTTTCATTTTTGTCGGGCTTAATACAAGCCCATTCTGCTTGCAAATATCCAGCATTCTTCTTAAATGCTTTGCATGTTCCTCTTCTGTCTACGAGAATACCAGTATGTCATTAATATAAACTACAATGAAATCCTCTGTCCCTTTGAAGCGATTATTCATCTTGCACAGAAAAACTGCTGGTGCATTTTTTAGTTCAAATGGCATAACTAGCCATTCATAGAGGCCATTAGAGACCCAAATGCTGTCCATTCTACAGAAGCTGGATGCATGGCTACTTGATGGAAACCACTCATGAGGTCAAACATGGAATAAATTTTACTACTGCTGACCTTTCTTAAGATGGTGTTGATTCTCGAGAGACTGTACTGATCATTATTAGTTAGGTCATTAAGGCATTTGTAATTGAAAACCATTCTCTCCTTGCCTTGTACCTCCTTTCTAGTCTTCGGGTCAATAGTCGTTCCAGAATTGACTATTATTGTAGTAGTCCGGTGTCTGCTATTGCTTGGACGGATCACCCCAAGTTCTAACAAGGCATTGATATGCTTGGTGAAACCCTCCTTCTGGTGTGGAGTCAGGTGTTTCAATGGTCTGTCATTGATTATAAAATCTGGGTTTTTGATATCCAGTTGGCAGAACACTTGGTTCGTAGCCGAATGCTTCAATTGATTTTCCCCAATATAGCCTTGGTTTTATAGTTCCTTTAAAAGAGGGCCAAATTTATCCTAGAACTTCTGCTGAGAATGTCTTGCAGAATAGTTCACTATTTCTTTAATCTACAGATACTCTTCTTCTTCCATTCCCAACTCCTTTATGGTTGCAGCTGTTATAGAGGGTAGAGTGTTAATTATAGTAAGATTCTTATAGAACGTTACCACATTCCCCTCTATGTGGAGTCCTTCGTGCATGGCTCTTTTGAAATTGCAACCAATTATCATTTTTATGTTGCTTCCAAGAATCATGAAAAAATTATAAGTGTAGGGGATTCGGAAAACATTTTCTCCTATGAACATTCTGCCTTGCTTCATTTTCATATTGGCAGTCTATTGTAAATTTATGCCACTGAAGTTTACCACAAATATATTTTCCTTCAAGGCCTCCAGTGGTACTGACTTTTGGTTAACACAGCATGTAGTGGCACAAATATCCAATATCGCTTTGAGAGAGAACCTTTGTATTCCTACAATGTCAATTTCAATCGTTAGGATATAAAGCATATTTTTAACCAACCTTGGGACTTTAATTTCTTGAACCACCACTTTATAGGTTGTTTCTTCTAGGAGCATGCTTGCCATTTCTTCGGGTTCCTTTTCTAATTGCCTAAAATCTTCTCTCAGATCTTTCTCCAGTAGCAATCCTTCATACTGGGATTTGTGGTAGGCAACTTCCTTTTAAAGCCTCTCAATTTAGCCTTCGCACAAAAAAATGTAGTATTGCTACTCCCTTATTAATTGCTTGAGAAAGAATGGTGCTGGTGCCGAGGGTGCTGTTGGAACCTCTTTCTCAAAGTATTAGGGCCCACATAAGTTGCAAGCCATTATTAAACAGTTCAGGCAATGTATCGTTGCTCTTTGAACTGTTGCCCTTTTGCAGCTGGTGCAAGTTGAAGGTTGTGGAGGAAGAACTGGCTCATTGTGGTGCCAGTCGTGTTGGCAGTTTAGCTAATCTTTCGAAACTTTGATTTGACACCTATAACCGTTGTCAATCTGTCCCAACATAAAAATGGTTTCATAAGTAATATGTAGGGTTTGGATTGACCTCTATAGATCGTTGTCATTCTCTTCGCCTTCTGAGATGCTAAAGATAGCGTCGCTTTGAGCCTCCCCTTCTTGTACCAAAAGTATATCACAATCTTCTGGGATATCGAGTTGCTTAAAGATTGCTACTCTCTTAATGTTACGACGTTCGTTTGGGCATTCCCTGGCAAAGTGACCTTCTTGTCCGCATAAATAACATTTACATTTTTTGTTCCAGACAAGGTTCTTTCTCTTCTCTATTCTCGCATTAGTCTCATGCGGTTTTCCTTTATAAATCATGGAATGCCTTATTCTATATTTCTTTTGTTTCTTATAATAGGCAGGAATTGGTATATGACTGCAGAATGATAGATCCTTCAGGGCTCGCTTATAAGTTGCATCTTTGCATTCCTGCTCTAAGAATTTATAAGTGAATAATATCGTGGGAATAACTCCATCTGTGAGCCCTGGATATTTTTCATTAAACGCAGTCTTGATGCGATTTCCCAAGTCCACGGGCATTTTTAACTAGAATTTTTTAGAAAATTCAGGTCCAACATATAACCTCTCGGTTTTGGCTATTAATCGCATATAATCATTCATGTATTGAATGATATACTTGACATTGTAGCATGAGAGTTTTTCCAAGTCCCTGTAGGCAGAGTCCTTGGTGGACGTTTATCCTTGAGCAGGATCTTTTGATGAAAATACCCTTCTCATTTGAGAAAGTATATTTTGTGTTCCCTCCCTTCCATCACCGATGCTCATTAAGGCTTTATATTCGGCTGGATAGATCATTCGCCATTGGATCCATGCGATCTTTTCTATTTACCCAGACATATTTCCATATATTCTATCTTGTCTCTTGGGTCTGTAAATGCCTGCCCTGAAACATGGTTTTTGGTAATAGATTCCCATATTTTAAATGCGTCATCAAAGAGGCCCAGTTGTTCTGGAATTATAAACATCGCTCCTCCTTGCTGCTATGCCGATGGGAGTGTCCACATTTCATTATTTAACCCACCTCTAAATCATGCCCTGGGGGGTTGCTGCTCATAAATGGGTTTGGACGTGATGGGCTTGGGTTTGCTCTGGCTAGTGGATACCCAGGTTGCCCCATCGCAGTATCTTCAGGGGGTATGTATGGTGATATTATAGTACTAGAGGAATAAACATGCCGTTGTGGTTGAGGCGGTTGCTCCTCAGCTTTTGGTAACACTTCTTGAGCTAAATACTAAAGTATAGGGTATTCCAGTCCAGTGGCAATTAATTGGGACCGTGACTGCCAATCATATTCCATTGCGATAGGATTGACAAGATCCGTAGAGTCAGAATCGTCATAAGTATCCCAAACGGGTTCAGGTTCAAAGTTTAGTGGTATTGAGGTTATGTACTGAAGGTATTCAATGTAATCATCATCATCATCAGTAGTTATCTCCAGAGGATCTATAGACTAGAGTGCAGTGCCCCTGGGCTTGTATCCCCTGTATAGATCTCTGAAGTTAATTGCTAAGGAGATTCGGATTCATCTTGTACGAACACAAATATGGAGTGTTGTTGTAAGTCCCTCAGTGTTGTGTATCCTAGCCTTGTTATCTACGGTTTGTCATCATGTTGTATTTTTGGTAGTAGTTTATCAAATATAGTAGGTATCTTTACCCTTGAAGTAGATCCAACCCCTTGGTCTTGTCTTTCTGTTTCTAATAGGCTCTTGACTTTGTAGACATCCGGGAGAATTATTTTCTCAAATATGATTTGCGCGACACAATCACCTTTATGAATAAAGACTGTGATGTTGGAATGATTGAATATCATAATTTTGATTTCTCCACGGTAGTCAGAGTCTATAACACCTGCTCCCACGTCAAGACCTTGCTTCCAAGCTGCACTGGATCTTGTTGCTATGCGACCATAAGTTCCCCAAGGCATCTCCATGTTAGGATGTATACTAAAAGCTTAGCTTTTGTATGAACATCTATATTTTGGAATAAGAATCACATGGTCATTGTTTGCATTTTATATTCGATATATATGTTATTGTCCTTTACATTGTAGATAATATGGTGTGTTGTGTCACACAGAAGATCATGTTATCAATCCCTTATGAAGTATAAATAGTGGCTCACAATCGAGATGGATTTGGATAAACCATTGAATGGTTGTAATGTAATTTGGTGTTAGTCTATCTTGACGATAGAATTATACTAGTATATTTTGTGTGTATTAAGCATGACCGATTAGAGGTGATTTGATTTATACTGACTATATAATCGAATAAGACCTCAGATATTATGATGTACATGCTCTTAATCCCGATATAATAACGGGCACATGTACTTAATATCTATTTCTTTGATTTACCAATGGATGAGATTTATTCGTTAAATCAATAGGCCCGGTAAATTGGAAAATAATATTATTTACATGGTGTGTCGTTGATTATAGAAGGAAACCATCTCCTAATGCGTTAGGATGATGATGTCCCCTTGAAGAACTCATAAAGTTCATCAAGTAAATCCTGCAGGAGGACTTGCTCTGACATGATGATAAGGTTGAGTGGTACTACTCATGGAGTTAGATATTAATTAATTAAATTATTAGTAATTTAATTAATTAATGGACATGCGAGATCTTAAACACGGGGAGATTATGTACACATAATATGGTGGAGCCTATATTTATTTATGGGGTTGGTGAGATAGTTCAATGATAACCCATTAGTGGAGTGGGTTATCATTAATGGGTCAGGCATAGGATCCATTATGAGACCAAAACCTACTCCTCCTCATGGTTCCTATTGTAGCCTATATATACCTCATGAGTCATGAAACCAAGAGGACAAGAATTAACCTAAGCCTCTCTTTTCTCTCTCTCTCTCCTAGGGTTGGCGCCGGCGGCTTGGAAGGGGAAGGAGGGCGCAAGAGAGAAGAGTTCATCTTCTTCTCTTCTTTTCACTCCTCTCCTCTTGAGGGTTGGCGTGAGCAAGGTGGTGAGATCCCTTCTTCGGCCGACGCAAACAATAAGAGGAGAAATCACTTCTCTTCTTTAGTGTTTGGCGCCGCAAGCAATAAGAAGGGAAGAGGGGGTTGGTCGGCTAGGGTTGGTGAAGAAGAGACTTCTTTCTCTTCTTCTTCTTATTCTTATTGATCTTCTTCTTCTTCTTTCTCCCTTCTCTCCTAGGACCAGCGCAAGAAAGGAGGTTCTTCTCTTTGGTGGTCGACGTAAGCATGGAAGAAGGAGGTGCTTCTTCTTTGGTGATTGGCGCAGGCAAAAGGAGGAAGAAGGAGTCTTTTGGTGGCTTTGTTTCTTGGAAGACCATTGCCCACACAACGTCCAAGAAGAGGATAGGAATACGATAGAAGATCAAGAGGTAAAATAAGAGGTATAACTTGTTTTCTTGTTCTAGTTTTATTTGTATTCATGTTTATATCATGGACCCTGAAACAAACATAAAAATCGACAATCCATATTCGTCATCTATTCCGCGGCTAATCGATGAAGGAGTTAGAATTGCTTGAACAACAAGTTTGTTCAAGCGATCACTCAAATCGATTAGCACGATGATGAAAAGGTCGTTTGGAAAGGTTCTCTCCATCCAGATTGTTTCTAATTAATAGAAAATTTTAATCCAGGGACATGGAGAGCAATCTAACTGAATGGGAAGAATCCAACACTTCAGGCATATTCCTATGGAGATAAGTTCACTTCCTCTCGAGGTCAGTATGTAGTCTTGACTAGCTGCTAGGTCAAATCCTGCAGCACCAGGTGATTTCCTTTGTAACATAATAGCTTCAAGGGAGCATTTGCGTACCGGTATAAAGGGTGTTTCCTCAAGGTTTTGCTCCGACTGATCATCAGTTAACACCACCATGGTGTGTAATCGAAGATCTTCTTCTTTCGCTTCTATTTCCTTATCCCTTGTGTTTAGTGGGGGGGGGGGGGGGGTTTAGTTTGCCTTGTAGCCCGGTAGTTGTTGTAACTGAGTGAGATCCTCCCATCAATTAGGTTTCTGCTTTTTACCTCCGTGGGTTCCATAGGGATGTTCACCATTGTTGGTCTGATAGTCCAGCTTAACCCTTGTAGAGAGTTAGTGGAATTGCGTCGTCCGGGTAGGCATGGGCTCCATGGCTGGTTACCTCCTTTCCAATCTTCGAGTCGATAGTCGTTCCAGAATTGACTATTATTGCAGTAGTCTAGTGATTGCTTTTGCTTGGTCGAATCACCCCAAGTTCTAATAGGGCATTGATATGCATGGTGAGCCCTCCATCTGGTGTGGAGTCAGGTGTTTCAATGGTCTACCTTCAATTATAAAATCTGGGTTTTTGATATCCAGTTGGCAGACCACTTGGTTCTTAGCCCAATGCTTCAATGGATTTTCCCCAATATAGCCTAGGTTTCGTAATTCCTTTAAAAGAGGGCCAAATTGATCCCTGAACTTCTGCTGAGAATGTCCTGCAGAATAGTTCACCAATTCATTAATCTGTAGATACTCTTCTTCTTTCATTCCCAACTCCTCTATTGATGCATCTGTTACAGAAGGTAGAGTGTTAATTGTAGTAAGATTCTTATAGAACGTTACCACATTCCCCTCTATACGGAGTCCTCCGTGCATGTCTTATGAAATTACAACCAATTATCATCTGTATGTTGTCTCCATGAATCATGAGAAAACTGTAAGTGTAGGGGATTAGGAAAACATTTTCCCCTATGAACATTCTGCCTTGCTTTATTTTTATATTGGCGGTCTGTTGTGAAATTATGCCACTGAGGTTGACCACAAATGTATTTTCCTCCAAGGCCTCTGGTGGTACTGACTTTTGGTCAACACAGCATATAGTGGCACTCATATCCAATATCGCTTTGAGAGAGAACCTTTGTATTGCTGGAATGTCAATTTCAACTGTTAGGTTATAAAGCATATTTTTAAGCAACCTTGGGCCTTTAATTTCTTAAGCCGCCACTTTATACGTTGATTCTTCCAGGAGCATGCTTGCCATTTCTTCGGGTTCCTTTTCTAATTGCCTAAAATCATTTCTCAGATCTTTCTCTACTAGCAATCCTTCGTACTGGGATTTGTAGTGGGCAACTTCCTTTTGAAGCCTCTCAATTTCATCTTCACACCAAGAAATGTAGTATTGCTGCTCCCTTATTATTTGATTGGGAAGGAATGGAGCTGGTGCCGAGGGTGCTGCTGGAACCTCTTTCATAAAGTAGTACGGCCCACATAAGTTGAAAGTCATTACTAAACAGTTCGAGCAATGTATCCATGCTCTTGGAACTGTTGCCCTTTTGTAGTAGGTACAAGTTGAAGGTTGTGGAGGAAGAACTGGCTCATTGTGGTGCCAGTCATGTTGGCAGTTTAGCTGTTCATTCGAAACATTGATTTGAGGCCTATAACCGCCGTCAATCTATCCCAACATAAAAATGGTTTCATTAGTAATATGTAGGGTTTGGATTGACCCTATTGATCGTTGCCGTCCTCTTCACCTTCTGAGATGCTAAAGATAGCGTCGCTTTGAGCCTCCCCGTCTTGTACCGAATGTATATCCCAATCTTCTGGGATATTAAGTTGTTCAAGGATTGCTACTCTCTTAATGTTACGGCGTTCATTTAGGCATTCCCTGGCAAAGTGACCTTCTTGTGTGTATAAATAACACTTACATTTTTTGTTCCGGACAAGGTGCTTTCTCTTCTCTATTCTCGCATGAGTCTCATGTGGTTTGTCTTTATAAGTCTTGGAATGCCTTATTCCATATTTCTTTTGTTTCTTATAAAAGCTAGGAATTGGTATCTGACTGCAGAATGATAGATCCTTTAGGGCTCGCTTATAAGCTGCATCTTTACATTCCTGCTCTAAGAATTTGTAAGTGAATAAAATCCGAGGAATATCTCTGACTGTGAGCCCTACATATTTTTCATCAAAGGCAGTCTTGATGCGATTTCCCAAGTCCCCAAGCATTTTTAACCAAAATTGTTCAGATAATTCAGGTACAGCATATAACCTCCCAGTTTTGGCTAGCCGTCGGGTTTCCTGGAACCCCTGCAGAGTATTGCATACATGATCAATGATTCCCGTATCTACGCACCAGGTACTGGTAGATAGCACCGTAAAACATGTTTCAACGACTAAACATGAAGAAATACCTTTGTCTTGACGACGGGGACAGTTCGCCTTCGAGTGTCCAGTTTGCTTACACGTGAAGCACTTGCATTTCAGCTTCTTCACGCCAGTCCGAGGTCCCTGTGATGCTGCCGCTGCTGCCTTCTTGAGCCCACCTTGTTTCTTCTTCTTCTTGCCTTTCGGCACAGAAGTAGAAACCTTCTGAGTAACCAAGGCCTGCAAGCTCTGACGAAATAGGCCCTCTGCCGCCTAGAGTTCTCCTAGCAGTTCCCCCAACGTATACTCATGTTTGTTCATGTTATAGTTGAGCCGGAACTGCTCAAAACTCCTAGGCAAAGGCTGGAGTATAATATGGACCTAGGTTTCCCCATCAATTTGTGCTCCCAGTACCTTAATCTCATTGAGATGAGCCATCATTTTTAGGACATGATCCTTAACGGGTGTCCCTTCGACCATAGTAGTCGTCATCAGATTCTTCATCGCAACCTGCCTAGCGGCCCGACCCTGGTGCCCCAAGAGCTCTTTGAGGTATAGCATCATTACATAAGCAGTGGGCATGGCCTGATGTTGATGCTGCAAAACATTCGACATAGATGCCATAATGTAGCACCGCGCCATCTCATCTGCCTTGACCCACTTCTTAAAGCGCTCCCTCTCCTCTTCACTATAGTTCTCGCTAGGCTTTTCGGGATAGTCCTCAAAGAGCACATATTTGTACCCTTTAGCAGTAAGGACAATGTCCTGGTTTCTTTTCCAGTCTATATAGTTTGGGTCAGTAAGCTTATTCTTCTTAAGTATAGTCGCTAGTGGGTTAAAGGCTATTTTGAAAATCCTGATAATCACAACATACACTACTTTAGAATTCGAAAATAAATTAATTTCTCAAAACAATAAATTTTCGAAATCAACCAACACCTCTACACACTGAGAAATTCGCATGCCACGATGGTGTGGACGTATACAAATTTCCACATTTGTAAGAGGAGGTTTTACCCATTAATCTTACTATCTTGTCAATCTAACTTTTTGACAAGTAAGATTAATAGTTGGTTTACTTCGGCATTGCAAAATAATAGCAGTGACTCCGATGGGGAGGATACTATTATTGTAACGCCCGTTTTTTTCTTTTTTTTCCATAAAGCGGCGTTACGTTAACATACATAGGGCATGTAGACATCATAAGGCAGCGGAATAACTTTAAGACTTACACATATATGCCCTACTACCATTCCTAACATAATGACATAGGTACTTGGCATATTAACTTCATACTTTGCATCATATCATGTCATTCTTAACATCATGTTATAGAGTCACATAAGCCATTATTCAAACACATAAGTAGCAAAGATAAAGTTCTAGCATAACACCGATAAACATATTATTTTCGTGGCCAAGTCACTACCACACACACACATTCTTGTCCTCCTGCTGCTTCCTTATTGTCCCCTTGCGTGATCTGCGGTAAAAGGAAAATAAGACTATAAGCACATCGGCTTAGTAAGACTCTTTCCTACTCACTAAAACCATTCATCACTTAATCATAAGTACATGAAACATAAACATAACTTTATGCTTGAACATAACTATAAATAAACTTACATGGCATGATACATGAATAACATGAACATAATTAAAATTTACATGGCATGATACATGGCATAAACATGAACATAATTTAACTTAGCATAGCATAATACATGACATAGACATAAACATAATTCAACTTAACATGGCCTAATACATGACATAAACATAAACATAAGGAAACATTCTTAACATGCATGATACATGGCATAAACATAAACATAAAAAATATTCTTAGCATGCATGATACATGACATAAACATAAACATGAAAGAAACATTCTTAACATGCATGATACATGGCATAAACATAAATATAAAAAAACATTCTTAACATGCATGATACATGACATAAACATAAACATAAAGAAACATTCTTAGCATGCATGATACATGGCATAAACATAAACATAAAACATGAACTAACTTGTATGACATAAACATACGCATGCTTTCTATCATATCATATGGGCATCTTCTTAACATAACCATAAGCATAAATCGTTTATTATCATGTATATTTCTTGACATGAGACATAAGTATAAGACATTGCTATCATGACATAATGCATAACATGAATGCATGAGTCTAATGCATATACATAAGGATGCTTAACTTTTAAAATCATACTTTTAAATACTTAAATATCATCATAACATCATTGGGGGTCCCCGACTTGTACCACATACATACATCATAAGCGCGCTGCCCTAAGTAAATACGAGGTCGTGAGCCCCGACCTTCTAGGGTAAGGACAGCATAGTCGGTAGTCCCAGAACCGGGGCGTTCTTAAGGTGCCCATCCCTGTTGCACAGCTTCGGTAGTGCCAGAACCGTGGACAGCGTAGTCGGTAGTCCAGAATCGGGGCGTTCTTAAGGTGCCCATCCCTTGGACCCATACTTCGGTCCGGTACAAGCCCATTCATAAAGTAAAATACTTTACATGTTTTATCATTCATAAGACATGGCATACATCTTCATTCATAAAACATGGCATGCATCTTCATTCATAAAACATGGCATGCGTAACGACCCGGCCCGTCTACCGGCCCATTTACCGGTCCTCACGACCGTCGTACCGTCGACCATCAACCATCGACCGTGTCGTCATTCATAACATGACACACATCTTTATTCATAGAACATAGCATGCACTTTCATTCATAAACATAACATGCATCTCCATTATAATCATAACATGCATCTTCATTCATAGAACATGGCCTACTTACATAAACATCATTCTTATTCCTAGTGCTTGCATGATCATGGCATATAAGGTAAGCATTGCATTATATTCCTTGAACATGACATGTTTGCATAGACAGTTATCCTAACCCATAGAGTTTGCATGCTCATGATATCTAAGGTAAACATTGCATTTCATACATAAGCATGATATTCATCCCAAGCATACATAAGTAGGACTTCCATAAACATACTACCTACCATTCAAGTGCATGGCATAGGACATAAGACATTCATAAATAAACCCTATTAAGCATGGCATCCAATCATAAACATACAAACATGAAACATGGTGCTTAGAGTTAGGGTTATAGGTAACTTAAATGCTACCACATGCTTGAACCTTTATATATACTTCATAATAAACCATAAACCATCATTCTTCAAACCCTAACTCCATCCAAACCCTAAATTCCTTGTTTGGCTGAAACCTATAGGGAAGGGTTCCATCATTAAATTAACATGTAAGATAGCATAAGGTAAAGAAACAACCATACATTACTTATAAGACCATGGGGAGCCATTAGGGCTCATGATTAGGGTTATCCCTAACCTTTAGCCCTCCTTCCTAGGGCTGGCCGAAACACTACAAGGCCATGGGTGCATGGAAAAATTCCATATAAATCCCAATCAAACATTAAACACCAACCATACTCTACCATAGGGCCATTAGGACCCTTGCTTGAGGGAAGTCCTAACCTTTTTGCCCTAGACCCTTCTTGGCCGAAACCTACAAGGGTCACAAAACCTTGTGAAAATTCACCCAATTCACTTTAAACCTCCTTTTGAATCATGGGGATACCCAAAGTACATACTTGAAAGGTTAGGCCCAATCATAACCAAAGAATCATGGTGAGAGTCCCAAACCCTAAGGGGTCTTTAGGGTACTCCAAAAATTCCCCAAAAATTATATTTATTCCATATTCATCATGATAACATATTAGAAAACATGATTTAGATTTTTAACATCATTATGGACCCTAAACCCATGGTGGCCGAATATGATAGGGATCCAAAGCATAGTTTCCTCAACATCAAACTCAAAACCAACTTTACATTATGCTAAAAATCACAAAAGAACTATTATACCACAGGTGAGGGAGTCTTACATTGGTTGATCTTGATTATAGACCTTAGAGTTAATCCATTAGTGCCTATTTTCCCCATTTAAATGAGAAAACATGGATTTCTAGGTTAAAATTTGAGTTAATATTTCTAGGTCCTCGGAAAATTATTTAGACATGCTCAATATTTTAATGAAATATTAAGATAATTTTTCGGGTCGTTACAATCCCCCATACCTCGTGAAAGTTCGTCCTCAAACATAGAATAGCTCCGGGTACTTGCGCCTCATCTCGTCCTCGCGTTCCCAGGTAGCTTCTTCGAACCGTTGACTTTGCCATAGAACCTTGACTAAGGGTACTTCCTTACTCCTTAGCTTCTTGACTTCCCGATCCAAGATCTGGATAGGTCTGCTTTCATAGCTTAGGTCCTCTTGCACTTGTACTGTCTGTGGCTCTATCACTCGGTCCATATTTGGGATACACTTTTTAAGCGTTGACACGTGGAACACATTATGAATGGCCGACATCTCTGAAGGCAGCTCCAGCTCATATGCCACCTTACCATCTCTTTTCAGAATCAGGCACGGCCCCACAATCAGGTACGGCCTTACCAAATCTTGTCACCCCTTTCATAGGAGCCACCTTAAGGAACACCAAATCTCCAACATTAAATTCCAGTGGTCTACGCCGGACATCGGCATAACTCTTCTACCGGCTCTGAGCAGCTTCATCCGTTGTCGAATATTCCGTATAGCTCGGGTGGTGCTGAATCGCAATTTAGTGCCAAGAGACTTCTGAACACACTCCCAGAAATGCGAAGTAAAGCGACCATCCCTATCTAAGATGATGGTCTTGGGAACTCCATGAAGTCTGATTACCTCCTTAGCATATAATTGAGCCAGTTGCTCCATTGAATCAGTCATCTTGATTGCCAGAAATTGAGCAAACTTCGTCAGCCTGTCCATAATTACCCAAATTGCATCATATCCATTCGTAGTCCTGGGAAGTCCTAAAATAAAATCCATAGAGATGTCTTCCCATTTCCACTCCGGAATTGCGAGTGGTTGCAGAACTCCTCCGGGTCGCTGGTGTTCTGCTTTTACTTGCTGGCAAGTCATGCAAGTACTAACATACTGAGCCACATCCCTCTTCATTCTGGACCACCAAAACTTCTCCTTCAGATCTTGATACATCTTGGTGGATCCTGGATGCATCGAATAAGGGGTTCCGTGAGCTTCTACCAGGATTTCCCTTCGAAGCTTCGGATCATTAGGAATACATAGACGATCCCTAAGGTAGAGTACTCCCCCTTTGGCGATATGGAAACCGTCGCCCTTTCCTTCTAGGATCTCCTGTTTTATTTTCTAAAGACTCAAATCCCCATTTTGTTTTTCCAATATATCCTCAAATAGCATGAGTGATATGGTCATGGTGGAAAGTCGCCCGGAGATGACTTCAACCCCAAAATTCATAATTTCTTCTTCGAGTGGTCAGGGTAATACAGCTATGGACATCAAGGTGGCACTGGACTTCCGGCTGAGTGCATCGACCACTTTGTTTGCCTTCCCTGGATGGTAGAAGATCTCGCAGTCATAGTCCTTCACCAACTCGATCCATCGGCGTTGTCTCATATTCAGGTCTTTCTGAGTGAAGAAATATCGCAGACTCTGGTGTTCTGTATAGATCTTACACTGCGCTCCATAGAGATAATGCCTCCATATTTTAAGAGCGAAGACTACCGCGGCCAGCTCCAGATCATTAGTGGGGTAATTCTGTTTATACTCCTTGAGTTGTCTAGAGGCGTAGGCAATAACCTTTCCATTCTGCATAAGTACAGCTCCAAGTCCTAGTTTGGAGGCATCGCTATACATATCAAAGCTCTGATTACATTCTGGGAGGGTAAGGATTGGAGCGCTTGTAAGTCTCCTTTTTAGTTCCAAGAAACTCCTTTCACAGCTTTCCGTCTATTCATACTTCTTATCCTTCCGAGTGAGAGCCGTCAAAGGGGCTGCAATCCTTGAGAAGTCCTCCACAAATTTTCTATAATAGCCTGTCAGCCCAAGAAAACTTCTGGTTTCGCTGGCGTTCTTCGGCCGGCTCCAGTTATTCATAGCCTCAATCTTTATTGGATCTACCATAACCCCGTCCTTGGAAATGATATGGCCCAAAAAGCTCACTTGGTTGAGCCAGAACTCACACTTGGAAAATTTTGCGTACAGTTGCTTTTCCCGAAGAATCTCTAATACTATCTTCAAGTGCTCAGCGTGCTCTTCTTGGGTCCTCGAATAAATAAGGATATCGTCGATGAAGATGATCACAAATTTGTCGAGGAACGACGAGAATACCCGATTCATAAGATCCATAAACATGGCAGGAGCATTCGTCACGCCGAAGGGCATAACCACAAACTCGAAGTGCCCGTACCTTGTTCGGAAAGCCGTCTTTGGAATATCCTCCTGTTTTACTCTAACTTGGTGATAAACAGACCTCAAATCAATTTTTGAGAAAACAGTGGCTCCCTTTAATTGGTCAAACAGGTCATCTATCCTCGGAAGGGGATACCTGTTCTTGATTGTTACGTTGATCAGCGCTCGGTAATCTATGCACATTCGCATAGATCCGTCCTTCTTCTTCACAAATAGTACCGGAGCTCCCCACGGGGAATGACTAGGGCGAATAAATCCTTATCCAGCAACTCCCGCAGCTGTTCCTGAAGCTCCTTTAATTCCACCGGCGCAATACGATAAGGTGCTTTGGAGATCGGGATAGTACCAGGAACCAATTCAATCTCAAATTCCACCTCTCTATCAGGAGCTAATCCTGGTAAGTCATCTGGGAAAACCTCTGGGTAATCGCATACCACCCGGACATCTTCCAGCTTCTGATTCGTCATTTGACTGGCATCAACCACATATGCTAGAAATCCAATACACCCTTTGTCTAACATCTTCTGAGCTTGGAGAGTTGATAAATATTTCCCGGTTCTTTTCCTTGGCTCTCCGATGAATTCGAACATAGAACCTGCCTCAGGTCGAAAGACCACCTTTCGCTTACGGCACTCAATAGAAGCACCGTATTTACCAAGGAAGTCCATTCCCATTATAACATCATAATCTTGCATGTCGAGTACTATCAGATCACAGTAAAGTTCCCTTCCTGCAATTACGACCGGCACCGCACGCATCACATGAGTGGATGTCATTCTTTCTCCCGAGGGTAGGGTCGTTAAGAACCTGCAGTCTAACACTTGCGGACACCTATCTATCTTCTTGGTATATGGCACAGAAATGAACGAGTGTGTTGCCCCAGTATCAAATAATGCAGTAGCATACTTACTGAAAATGAGTATCTGACCTATGACAACCGTAGAAGCTTCCGCAGCATCTTCCTTGGTAACCGAGAAAACCCTGGCATTTATCATAGTCGGTGGGGCCTCCAGCATCGGGGTACCTTCTGGTTCAGCTTACATATAGTGTAGTTTCGCTGGGGCACCTTGGTACTGGACGAGTTGTTGGGAAGGTGCCTGGCTCCTGGTAGGACAGTAAGCCGCCATATGCCCTTCCACTCCACAGGTGAAATACTGATTAGTACCTCTTCGGCATTCCCCGGGGTGCCGTTTTCCGCATGTCGCGCACAGGATAGGTTTGGCCTGTTTATTCGCCGGCCCTCCTTGAGGGTTGTTCCATTGCTTCCGTTTACCGCTCTGGTCTCCCTTCTAGTTGTTATTGGCGCCCTGGGGTTTCTGCCCTCCTGAGCGGTAATGAAAGGAAAACATCAACGATAATGGAAGGAAGAATCGAGAATCCCGAAGTGAACTTGATCCTTACTTTCATTTAGTGCCTTCCTTTGTTGATTGATGTTATTCAGATAGTGCTCAGTGAGTAGAGCGCTACTAAATAGCTCCTCGACAGTCTGCGGTCGGTTAACTCCGCCAGCCACGTTCAGAGCTATTTCGGGTCGCAACATTCTCAGCATAAGTCGGACCCTTTCCTTCTCGGTGCGGACCAGCTCGGGGCATAGGCGAGCTAGTCGATTGAATTTCTTCACGGCTTCATTGACCGAGAGGTCACCCTGTTGAAATTCCGTGAACTCGTCGTAATGTCTGTTGGTGACCCGCATATTGAAGAATTCCTCGAAGAACTCCGACTCGAAGTCGACCATGTCATCTGGTTCACTTGTCTTTTGGCCTTGACCCTCTCCCACCACATTCTGGCATCTCCAGAAAGGTAGAAGGATGTACACTTGATCTTCTCATGCTCCGGCCAGTCTAGCAGCTCCATGGTACTTTCCACTGTCTTGAACCACGATTGGGCGTCCCACGGTTCGCCAACACCCGAGAAATTTTCCGATTTCAGCCTCAACCACTGAATCAGATAAGCCTCTTGACGTGCTACTGTGGTCGGGCCCTTCGGAGGGTTCTGCGTAACTGTGGGTGCAACAGGTGTAGCAGTTTGGTTCGCTGGGGGAGTAGTGGAGTTTTCTTGCTGGTTCATCAGGGTGTTAATGGTTTGCTGCTGCTCAGTAACTTGATGCTGGAGCTGGGTTACCAGCTGCATCAGGTCAGGTGACGGAGTTGTCTCGTTAAGTTGGTTACTCTGTCTTCTAGCCATGTTTTTCTTCACCAAGACAAGTATGGCCAATATCAGTTTTTTTTCCTACCCCTATATTCTAAATATTTAATTCATAAAAGAAGATAAAATATCATTCATCGTTACATATCCTAAAGTACTTTTCATCATAACTTGCATATCCTAAAACCATAAAGTATCCTAAAAGTGCTTACTATCATAAGATATGCAAAGAGGTACTTACTTGGAAGCTGTAGGAAGAATGCTTGATGTGTGTGTAGTGAGATGGCGATTGGCTCTGATACCAACCTGCAACGCTCGCTTTTTTATTTCTTCTATAAAGCGGCGTTACGTTAACATACATAGGGCATGTAGACATCATAAGGCAGCGGAATAACTTTAAGACTTACACATATATGCCCTACTACAATTCCTAACATAATGACATGGGTACTTGGCATATTAACTTCATACTTTGCATCATATCATGTAATTCTTAACATCATGTCATAGAGTCACATAAGCCATTATTCAAACAAATAAGTAGCAAACATAAAGATCTAGCATAAGACCGGTAAACATATTGTTTTCGTGGCCAAGTCACTACAACACACACACATTCTTGTCCTCCTACTGCTTCCTTATTGTCCCCTTGCGTGATCTGCGGTATAAAGAAAATAAGACTATAAGCACATCGGCTTAGTAAGACTCTTTCCTACTCACTAAAACCATTCATCACTTAATCATAAGCACATGAAACATAAACATAACTTTATGCTTGAACATAACTATAAATAAACTTACATGGCATGATACATGACATAACATGAACATAATTAAAATTTACATGGCATGATACATGGCATAAACATGAACATAATTTAACTTAGCATAGCATAATACATGACACAGACATAAACATAATTCAACTTAACATGGCCTAATACATGACATAAACATAAATATAAGGAAACATTCTTAACATGCATGATACATGGCATAAACATAAACATAAAGAAAAATTCTTAGCATGCATGATACATGGCATAAACATAAACATAAAGAAAAATTCTTAGCATGCATGATACATGGCATAAACATAAACATGAAGAAACATTCTTAACATGCATGATACATGGCATAAACATAAACATAAAGAAACATTCTTAACATGCATGATACATGGCATAAACATAAACATAAAGAAACATTCTTAGCATGGATGATACATGGCATAAACATAAACATAAAACATGAACTAACCTGTATGGCATAAACATAGGCATGCTTTCTATCATATCATATGGGCATCTTCTTAACATAACCATAAGCATAAATCGTTTATTATCATGCATATATCATGACATGAGACATAAGTATAAGACATTGCTATCATGACATAATGCATAACATGAATGCATGAGTCTAATGCATATACATAAGGATGCTTAACTTTTAAAATCATACTTTTAAATACTTAAACATCATCATAACATCATTGGGGGTCCTCGACTTGTACCACATACATATATCATAAGCGCGCATTCCTAAGTAAATACGAGGTCGCGAGCCCCGACCTACTAGGGTAAGGACAGCATAGTCGATAGTCCCAGAACCGGGGCGTTCTTAAGGTGCACATCCCTGTTGCACAGCTTCGGTAGTGCCAGAATCGTGGACAGCATAGTCGGTAGTCCAGAACCGAGGCGTTCTTAAGGTGCCCATCCCTTGGACCTATACTTCGGTCCGGTACAAGCCCATTCAAAAAGTAAAATACTTTACATGCTTTATCATTCATAAGACATAACATACATCATCATTCATAAAACATGACATGCATCTTCATTCATAAAACATGGCATGTGTAACGACCCGGCCCGTCTACCGGCCCATTTACCGGCCCATTTACTGGTCCTCACGACCGTCGTACCGTCGTACTGTCGACCATCGACCGTGTCGTCATTCATAACATGGCACGCATCTTTATTCATAGAACATAGCATGCACTTTCATTCATAAACATAACATGCATCTCCATTATAATCATAACATGCATCTTCATTCATAGAACATGGCCTACTTACATAAACATCATTCTTATTCCTAGTGCTTGCATGATCATGGTATATAAGGTAAGCATTGCATTATATTCCTTGAACATGACATGTTTGCATAGACAGTTATCCTAACCCATAGAGTTTGCATGATCATGATATCTAAGGTAAACATTACATTTCATACATAAGCATGGTATTCATCCCAAGCATACATAAGTAGGACTTCCATAAACATACTACCTACCATTCAAGTGCATGGCATAGGACATAAGACATTCATAAATAAACCCTATTAAGCATGACATCCAATCATAAACATACAAACATGAAACATGGTGCTTAGAGTTAGGGTTATAGGTAACTTAATTGCTACCACATGCTTGAACCTTTATATATACTTCATAATAAACCATAAACCATCATTCTTCAAACCCTAACTCCATCCAAACCCTAAATTCCTTGTTTGGCCGAAACCTATAGGGAAGGGTTCCATCATTCAATTAACATGTAAGATAGCATAAGGTAAAGAAACAACCATACATTACTTATAAGACCATGGGGAGCCATTAGGGCTCATGATTAGGGTTATCCCTAACCTTTAGCCCTCCTTCCTAAGGCTGGCGGAAACCCTACAAGGCCATGGGTGCATGAAAAATTTCATAAAAACCCCAATCAAACATTAAACACCAACCATACTCTACCATAGGGCCATTAGGACCCTTGCTTGAGGGAAGTCCTAACCTTTTTGCCCTAGACCCTTCTTGGCCGAAACCTACAAGGGTCACAAGACCTTGTGAAAATTCACCCAATTCACTTTAAACCTCCTTTTGAATCATGGGGATACCCAAAGTACATACTTGAAAGGTTAGGCCCAATCATAACCAAAGAATCATGGTGAGAGTCCCAAACCCTAAGGGGTCTTTAGGGTACTCCAAAAATTCCCCAAAATTATATTTATTCCATATTCATCATGATAACACATTAGAAAACATGATTTAGATTTTTAACACATTATGGACCCTAAACCCATGGTGGCCGTATATGATAGGGGTCCAAAGCATAGTTTCCTCAACATCAAACTCAAAACCAACTTTATATTATGCTAAAAATCACAAAGGAACTATTATACCACAGGTGAGGGAGTCTTACATTGGTTGATCTTAATTATAGACCTTAGATTTGAGAGAATGATGGAAATCTTGTTGCCTCTTGACCACCCCTAGCCTTAGTATCCTTGTAAAAGCCTTGGATCTTGAAGATGGAGCCTTAGGTGAACCTTTTCCAAGGGAGAATCCCTCTTGAGGGTTTCGGCTAGGATGAGGGAGGAGGAGGAAGACAAATGGAATTGATGGAAGGAAGAAAGAAACTCCCATTCCCCCTCTTTATAGCACATTAAGGAGGGTAAGTGAAGAGTCATGGTTGATGACTCTTCATTTTCCTAAGCATTAACCATAATCCACTTCATTTCCTCATAGCACTCTCTTGCTAGGTGAATTAGTTAGAGCATGCATGGTTGTACAAGAGGTCCAAGTTTCAATCCTTGGTGCATGCACTATTTTTTTGTTTTATTTTTATTTTTATTTCTCTATTATTTCCAAAATCCCTTAAAAATTCCCCCATAATTATGTTAATATTTCTCTTTAAAACCCCTTTATATTTCTATAAATTATAATCATGGTACTAGAAAGCCCATATAAGGCCCATTAGTGCCTATTTTACCCAATTTAAATGAGAAAACATGGATTTCTAGGTTAAAATTTGAGTTAATATTTCTAGGTCCCTCGGAAAATTATCTAGACATGCTCAATATTTTAAAGAAATATTAAGAGATTTTTCCGGGTCGTTACAATTATTCGCATCTAAGTGTTTACCATTACACGACACTAAGAAAACTATTTCCGATTATGTGTCTTCCGATAGGGAAGTACACACGCTCTTCAATAATTTCCTATAGTTTTTTCCGACCCAGTGATCCACAGATCAAGCCCATCTGATGGGGCGGAAGGCACTCAGAGCCGACGCCCAGGCTTGTTCACATCACTTATCGGATTGTAATGGAGGCCACGGGACCCTTAGAGTCCCTCTCCCACTTAGTAATTTAGTTCGAGGAATTTTAACAAGCACACACACATGACATGCAGATAACCAACATAATGAAAATAGAAAATCCTAGATTTTCTAACTTTTCATGGCCTTGGTCTCCAATGTGCCTCCAGTCGTGTCGTCATGAACAAGCACACACACATGACATGTAAATAACCGAGCCGAAATGACTAGCTAATTATTTATATCATCGATCCTATACTCCACGAAGGAGTGTACATGAAAACTAAATCAAAAGTAAAATAAAGAGCTTGGCTAAACATGTGTCGTATTTAATTTCAAAAATTAAATACTACCTAGCCTCGTCGACCCCGAGGATTAATTAATTTAGAAACATTGCACAATCAATCACACATATCAAATATTTAGCCATGATAAGTTGGAATCTAGTGCCTGTAACACAAAGTTATCCTAGGCACATCCATATATCATCCATCAAAATAAAATGTATGAATAATGCAAAAAAAAAAAATAACCAATCGTAAACACAAAAAACCGAAAACCTCAGCTCTGACACCAATTGTTGGGTATGGCTTGGCGGGTTTCGCTAGCGAATACTTAGTCATCCTTAGAGACCTCCCCATATCTATGGATTAAAAATTAATCCGAATGGAGACCCGTCTCCCAACGACCATCTCATCATCATATCGTTTGGTACGAATTACAACTTAGCCAATCACAAAGATCATGCCTTGTAATTCTCCTAACCAAACGACCGCGGAAGAGACGACGAGTGGATCGCCGATTCTTGTCTTTATGGTCAGGGTCCAATTAAATAATTATTAACCATGATACAAAATTAAAATAATTAACTAATACACATGAAATGACGAAGCAAAACAATAAGGTACCAAAAGAACAAAAGGAGCTAAGGGAGAGAATTATACCTTTCCTTTACATCGTAGCCTTCTACCTTATGTCCCTTCCCTCTCGGACGTCATGTGGGCGACGCGCTACTGAGAACCAAGATCACCAAGGCACCAAAAACCTTCTTCCTTCCCTAGCCGAACCCCTAGAATTAGGGTTTCCACCTTCTAAGCCTCTTCTCCCCTTAGCTTGAGCCACCGATCACCCCAAGGACTCCAAGAAGCTTCAGCAACAAGCTCTTTGGTTGGAGAAGACAATGGAAGGTGAATATGTCGATGAAGAAGGGAGAAGAATCAGCTACTTCTTCCCTAAACCCGCTGCCAATCCCCTTCCTTTTCCCTTTGCTGTCGGCACACCTTGCGCCCTCTCACCGCCGCCGACCACGCCTCAGCCTTCTCAAGGTGGCTTGATCATAATCTGGAGGAGAGGAAGATCCTCCCATTCCTTGTGGCCCTCACCGAGAGAGAAGAGGTGGAGAACAAAAGGAGAGAACCCTCTCCTCTTTGGTTGTTGTCGACGCCCTAGGAGAGAGAAGAGAGGGAGAGGAAAAGAGGAAGAGGCCAAGGGTTTAATGAATTGGATTCACCCTCTTGGTTTCATGATCTCATGGGGTTTATATAGGGCTCAGATAGGGACCAAGAGGAGGAGTTGGATCTTGGCCCGCTAATGGATCTAAAACCAATCCATTAATTAAGATTCATTGTGCTAAAGGATCTTAATAGAACATCCTCACCAACCCCCATATTTTCATATGGGCTCCACTTATTATGAGCCGTCCATCCCCCCATGTTTAAGATATCAAATGTCCATCAATTAATTTAAATTACTGATAATTTAAATTAATTAACTTCTAGATACATGATTAGTATCACTCAACCTTATCATCATGTTGGATCAAATCCACCTGCAGGGTTTAACATTATGAACCTTTTGAGCTCATCGAGGGGCATCATCATTCTGACTCACCAGGACACAGATTCCGTCAATAATGTATGGCACAGCATATAATTAATATTATTTCTCAACTTACCGGGCCTATCGATCTAACAGAATAGATCTCGCCCATTGGTAAATCAAAGAAATAATAATTAATCATATGTGCCCGTTATTATATCGGGATTTAGGGATCGTACTCCATAATAAAATCTGAGATCCAATCCAATTATCAAGTCAGTACAAATTGGATGATCTCTGATTTTGGTCTTGCTCAATGCACATAAAGTACACTAGTGTAATTATATGGTCATGACCAACCACACCTAATTACACTACAACTATCCCAATGATTTGTCCAATTCCATCTCGGCTGTGAGCCTCTACTTATACTAGGCAAGGCATTGATAACATAATCATCTGTGTGTCACCACACACCATGTTATCTACAATGCAATGTAAAGGACTTTTATGCATGTACTAATATAAACAAGCATCTAGTGTTGTTGTGATTCTCTTTTCAAAATGAAGATGATCATATATATAAAAGAAGCAAGTCTTTCAGTATACACATCTAACAATCTCCCACTTATACTCAAAGACTCTGCTATTCTCTCACTGCCATACATCTGACTCTCATATCCTCCACATGCCAATCAAATGCTCTAGCTGGAAGAGCTTTAGTGAAAGGATCCGCTAGGTTGTCCTCCAATTCAATCTTGGCGGAAGCTAATTCTCCTCGCTTTACGATTTCTCGTATCAGGTGGTACTTGCGCTCTATGTATTTGCTCGCCTTATGGGCTCTTGGTTCCTTTGAGTTTGCAGCTGTACCACTGTTATCACAAAATATTGTGATAGATCTGGGCAAACCAGGAATCACATCGAAGTTCATGATGAAGTTCCTGAGCCATACAGCTTCTTTGGCTGCCTCTGAGGCTGCCACATACTCAGCTTCCATAGTGGAGTCCGCCACGAATTTCTTCTTGGCACTCCTCCAAACTATGGCTCCACCTTCTAAAGTAAACACAAACCTCGAGGTAGACTTACTCTTGTCCCTATCTGACTAGAAACCCGAATCCGTATAACCCACAGGGACTAATTGATTTTCCCGTTAAACCAGCATATAATCCCTAGTCTGTCTCAGGTATTTCAATATATGCTTTATCGTAGTCCAATGTCCCTGTCTAGGGTTACTCTGATATTTGCTAACCATGCCCACAGCAAAACAAATATCTGGTCACGTGCACAACATAGCATACATGAGGCTTCCTACTGCCGATGCATAAGGAACCAACTTCATTTCCTTTATCTCCTTTGATGTTTTCGGACACATCTCCTTGGATAGAAGAACTCCATGCCTAAAGGGTAGAAAACCCTTCTTGGAGTTTTCCATGCTAAAACAAGCCAGGACAGTGTTAATGTATGAAGGTTGGGATAAGCACAACATCCTTTTCTGGCGATCCCTTATGACATTGATCCCAAGGATGTGTCCTGCTTCTCCCAAGTCCTTCATATCAAATTGTTTGGACAACAAACCCTTACATCTGATATCACTTTAACATTGTTGCCAATTAACAAAATGTCATCTACGTAGAGTACAAGAAACACAACTACGTTTCCGTCACATCTTTTGTATACACATGACTCATCTGGGCTTTGAATAAATCCATACGACTGGATTACCTCATCAAAGCGGATGTTCCAAGATCACGAAGCTTGCTTCAATCCATAAATGGATCGATTAAGCTTGCATACTAGATGCTCTTTGCCCTTTGTAATAAACCCTTCTGGTTGCTTCATGTACATGGTCTCCTCAAGACATCCATTAAGGAAAGCTGTCTTGACGTCCATCTGCCATACCTCATAGTCCATATGAGCTGCAATAGATAAGAGAATCCGGATGGACTTAAGCATGGCTACCAGCAAAAGGTCTCCTCATAATCAATACCCTCTTTCTGAGTGTACCCTTTCGCAACAAGCCTTGCTTTGAAGGTCACAACCTTCCCGTCTAATCCTCTCTTTCTCTTGTAGATCTACTTGCATCCAATGGCTTTTACACCATCAGGTGGTTCTACTAGCTCCCAGACATGATTAGAATCCATAGATTCTATCTAGAGTTCATTGCCTTTTGCCAAGAATCTGCATCCTTATCTTGGAAAGTCTCGTCATAGGTCCAGGGATCCGGTTGATGTTTACCAGAGACCAAGACCGAAGACTCTCCCAATAACATAAACCTCTCAGGCTGTCTAACAACTCTCCCACTACGACGAGGCACCACCTGTGTATCTTCTGTGACACGTGGTGCAGTGACTTGTGGTGTATCCTCTTGTACAGTTTGCTCTAAGGTTAGAACATCCCCTCTTAACTCTTCAAGAACTAGTCTACTCTTGGGCTTGTGGTTCATCACATAGTCTTCTTCTAAGAATCTGGCATTCGTGCTAACGATTACCTTCTGATCCTTAGGCCTATAGAACATACCACCTTTCATTCCTCTATGATAGTCTACGAACAGACGTACTTCCGTACGAGATTCCAAGTTATCAGTATCTCCCTTCAACACATGTGCTGGACTACCCCAAATCCGAACATGTCCTAGACTAGGCTTGCACCCAGTCCACAATTCTGTGGGACTAGAAGGGACTGACTTAGATGGTTCCAAGTTCAGAATGTATTCTGCCATTTCCAGAGCATATCCTCAGAATGAATCAGGTAAGTCAGAGTAGCTCATCATTGACCTAACCATCTCCATAAGAGTCATATTCCATCTTTCTACCACACCGTTCTGTTGGGGCATACTGGTTGCAGTCAGCTGGGACTGAATCCCAGCCTCTCATAGGTAGGTCCTAAACTCTCCAAAGAGGTACTCGCCACCATGATCAATTCGTAGTGTCTTGATACTTTTACCTCGATGTTTCTCCACATCAACCTTGAATTCTTTGAACATATCAAAGCATTTAGACTTGCGGCGCATCAGGTAAATGTATTCATACCTTGAATAATCGTCAATAAAAGTGATGAAATATTCAAAGCCGCCTCTAGCCTTGATGGACATAGGACCACACAAATCAGAATGAACCAGTTCTAACACTTCTTTGGCCCTATACCCCTTAGCCTTGAAAGGCCTATTGGTCATCTTACCTTCCAAGCAAGACTCACAGGTTGGGAAATCATCCACCACCAATGAACCCAATGGCCCATCGGCTATCAACCTCTGAATCCTACTAAGGTTAATATGACCAAGCCTATGGTGCCAAAGATATGTCTGGTTCATTTTAGAAGGCTCCTTTCTCTTATTTAGGTTAGATGATGAGCTATTAACCTCTGTTTGCATTGTGGGAATTTTTAGTTCTAGAGTGTATAGATTGCCAACCATAGTACCCAAACAGATAATCTATATATTTCTCTTTATAACAACTCTGTTATTAAAAGTAATAAAATATCCATCCTTTATTAATTTAGATACCGAAATTAAGTTTTTTCTATAAGAGGGTACATATAAGCAATCTCTCAAAACCAACACTTTATTTCTCTCAAACGATAAATAAAAATCTCCCACTGTTGCCACCTCTGTAGCATTGCCCATGTAGACCACGATTTCCCCATCAGCTAGCCATCGGGTTTCCTGGAACCCCTACAGAGTATTATAGACATGATCAATGGCTCCCGTATCTACGCACCAGGTACTGGTAGATAGCACCGCTAAAAATGTTTCAATGACTAAACTTGAAGAAATACCTTTGTCTTGACGATGAGGACAATTCACCTTCCAGTGTCCAGTTTGCTTACATGTGAGGCATTTGCCTTTCGGCTTCTTCACACTAGTCCGAGGCCCCTACGATGTTGCCGCTACTGCCTTCTTGAACCCACCTTGTTTCTTCTTCTTCTTGTCTTTCGGCACAGAAGTAGAAACCTTCTGAGTATCCAAGCCTGCGAGCTATGACGAAATAGGCCCTCTACCGCCTGGAGTTCTCCTAGCAGTTCCCCTAACGTATACTCATGCTTATTCATGTTATAGTTGAGTCAGAACTGCTCAAAACTCCTACGCGGAGACTGGAGTATAATATCGACCTGGGTTTCCCCATCGATTTGTTCTCCCAGTATCTCAATCTCATTAAGGTTAGCCATCATTTTTAGGACATGAACCCCAACGGGTGTCCCTTTGACCATAGTAGTCGTCATCAGATTCTTCATCGCAACCTGCATAGCAGCCCGACCCTAGTGCCTAAAGAGCTCTTTGAGGTTTTGCATCATTGCATAAGCAGTGGGCATGGCCTGATGCTGGTGCTGCAAAACATTCGACATAGATGCCAGAATGTAGCACAGCTCCATCTCATCTGCCTTGACCCACTTTGTAAAGCGCTCCCTCTGCTCTTCACTAGAGTTCTCGCTAGGCTTTTCGGGACAGTCCTCAAAGAGCACATATTTGTACTCTTCAGCAGTAAGGAGAATGTCCAGGTTTCTTTTCTAGTCTATATAGTTTGGGCCAGTAAGCTTATTCTCCTTAAGTATGGTCGCCAGTGGGTTAAAGACCATTTTGAAAATCTTGAGAATCACAACATACATTACTTTAGAATTCGAAAATAAATTGATTCCTCGAAATAATAAATTTTTGAAATCAACCAACACCTCAACACATCGAGAAATTCGCATGCCACGATGGTGTGGACGTATACGAATTTCCACATTTGTAAGAGGAGGTTTTACCCATTAATCTTACTATCTTGTCAACCTAACTTTTTGACAAGTAAGATTAACAGTTGGTTTACTTCGGCCATGCAAAATAATAGCAGTGACTCCGATGGGGAGGATACTATTATTCGCATCTAAGTGTTTACCATTACATGACACTAAGAAAATTATTTCCGATTATGTGTCTTCCGATGGGGAAGTACACACGCTCTTCAATAATTTCCTATAGTCTTTTCCGACCTAGTGATCCACAGATCAAGCCCATCCGATGGGAAGGAAGGCACTCAGAGCTAACGTGTAGGCTTGTTCGCATCACTTATCAGATTGTAATGGAGGCCTTGAGCCTAGCGAATACTTGGTCGTCCTTGAGAAGACACTCAGGCTTGTTCGCATCCAATGGGGAGGAAGGCACTCAGAGCCTAGCGAATACTTGATCATCCTTGAGAGACCTCTCCATGTCTATGGATTAAAAATTAATCTGAATGGAGACTCATCTCCCAACGACCATCTCATCATCGTATCGTTTGGTACGAATTACAACATGGCTAATCACAAAGATCGTGCCTTGTAATTCTCCTAACCAAACGACCGCAGAATAGACGACGAGTGGATTGTCGATTCTTGTGTTTATGGTCGGGGTCCAATTAAATAATTATTAACCATGATACAAAATCAAAATAATTAAGTAATGCACATGAAATGACGAAGCAAAACAATAAGGCACCAAAAGAACAAAAGGAGGTAAGAGAGAGAATTATATCTTCCCTTTATCTCGTAGTCTTCTACCTTATGTCCCTTCCCTCTCGGACGTCGTGTGGGTGACGCGCTACCGAGAACCAAGATCACCAAGGCACCAAAAACCTTCTTCCTTCCCTAGCCGAACCCCTAGAATTAGGGTTTCCACCTTCCAAGCCTCTTCCCCCCTTAGCTTGAGCTGTCGATCACCCCAAGGACTCCAAGAATCTTCGACAACAAGCTGTTTGGCCGGAGAAGACAATGGAAGGTGAAGAAATCGATGAAGAAGGGAGAAGAAGCAGCTACTTCTTCCCTAAACCCGCTGGCAATCCCCTTCCTTTCCCTTTGTTGTCGGCGCACCTTGCGCCCTCTCACCGCCGCCGACCACGCCTCAGCCTTCTCAAGGTGGCATGATCATAATCTGGAGGAGAGGAAGATCCTCCCATTCCTTGTGGCCCTCACTGAGAGAGAAGAGGTGGAGAACAAATGGAGAGAACCCTCTCCTCTTTGGTTGTTGTCGACGCCCTAGGAGAGAGAAGAGAGGGAGAGGAAAAGAGGAAGAGGCCAAGGGTTTAATGAATTGGATTCACCCTCTTGGTTTCATGATCTCATGGGGTTTATATAGGGCTAAGATAGGGACCAAGAGGAGGAGTTGGATCTTGGCCCACTAATGGATCTAAAACCAATCCATTAATTAAGATCCATTCCACTAAAGGATCTTAATTGAACTTCCTCACCAACCCCCATATTTTCATATGGGCTCCACTTATTATGAGTCGTCCATCCCCCCGTGTTTAAGATATCGAATGCCCATCAATTAATTTAAATTACTAACAATTTAAATTAATTAACTTCTTGATCCTTGATTAGTACCACTCATCAATATCATCATGATGGATCAAATCCACCTGCAGGGTTTAACATGATGAACCTTTTGAGATCATCAAGGGGGCATCATCATCCCAACTTACCAGGACATGGATTCCGTCAATAATCAATGGCACACCATATAATCATCATAACAACTCACTAGGCAACGGACTAATAACATGATCTTCCGTGAGTCACCACACACCATGTTAACTACAATGCAAAGTAAAGGACTTTTATGCATGTACTAATATAAACAAGCATCTAGTATTGTTATGATTCTCTTTTCAAAATGAAGATGATCATATATATAAAAGAAGCAAGTCTTTCAGTATACACATCTAACAGGAACCCAAGATATATTGTTACAAATTTGCTCTGAGTTCTTTGAATTGAGCTTTCAGGGTGAAATTCTCTTCCTCATGTATTTAGACTTGAGTAGAGGTTTCTTCCTGATCATGCTCAGTCAAAGGACCTGAGATGGTCTCTTCCTTAAGCAGTTTTGCCTCCTTTTGGAGAGACTTGACCCGGTCATTGGCTTTGCCAGTTTACGAGATAAGTATGAAATCAAATTATAAAAATCTGGCTCAGAAAAATTAGTTACCTTAAGTCGGCCCGTTTCCAATAGAGAGATAGTCCTGTGCTCCGTTTCTTCGTCTGATTCGGAGTCGATGTTGATCTCATCTTTTACCATTAAGTCAAGGAGGTTGGAGTGCGTTAGTTCATCCTCATCTAATTCCGAACATGACTCGTCCCAGGTAGCCTGCAACGCCTTCTTCATCCATTGCTTCTTTCTATCCTTCATGTTTGGACACTCGGATTTGAAGTGCCCCTTGTTTCCACACCCATAATAGGTGAGGTCCGCCTTGTTCTTTGGTTCAACCGAATCATCCATTGGATGTCCCATTTTCTTCTCCTTTTGGGCTTTCTGAGCTTTGAATAATTTTCAGACGACATTCACAAGCTCGGCCAACTTTTCCTCTTCGGATTCTGAGTTAGAATATGATTTTGATTTCGATGTCTTCTTCTTGATTTTTCCTCCAATCAAAGCTACACCTTTCTCTACAAGCGAACCATTAATCTGTTTATGTAACTCAAATTCTAAAAATAACTCATGTAGTTTTAATTTTGAAAGGTCCATAGAAACATTGTAGGCATCAATCATAGATGCCTACAATGAGCTTCTAGGGAACTAATTTAATGTGTACCTGATCAGATCGCTATTCTTGATTGGGTGTCTAATATTGTGGAGCTCATTTATAATTTCCTGAATTCAGGCATGTAGCTGAGAAGTCATTTCTCCATCCTGCATTTTTAGGTTATAATGTTTATTCAACAAAAGATCGCGACAGCTTACCTTACTATCGAAGGTTCCTTGGTGGAGTTCTATGAGTTTACTCCAGAGTTCTTTTACGCTGTTGAAGGGGCCAACGTGATTAAGCTCCTCCTTTGTAAGTCTGCATTTGAGGGTTTGTGTCGTTTTTGTGTCAGCTTCGATTTTCTTTTTAGTAGTGACATCCCATTTTTCATAGCTCAGAATCACCCACTTGCTCGTCTCTTGGAAGGTCGAATCCAGTTTGGATAATTATCCACATGTCCACCTGAGTTTTCAAGTGGACTTCCATTCAACTTTTCTAATACCCGAAGTCTTTGAAGGAATCAATTATGGTTCGGCGGGTTTCCTAAGCGAATACCTGGTCGTCCTTGAGAGACCTCTCCATGTCTATGGATTAAAAATTAATCCGAATGGAGACCCGTCTCCCAAACGATCGTCTCGTCATCGTATCAATCAATTCGAATTAAAACTTAGCCAATCTCAAAGATCGAGCCTTGTAATTTGCCTAACCGATTGACCGCGGAAAAGACGACGAGCGGATCGCCGATTTTTGTGTTTATTATCGGGGTTCGACAATTAATTATTAACAATGATTAACAAATAATCAAGAACATAATAATTAATTATAACTCCACATAAAATGATAGAAATAAAGAAGGAACCAAGAGAGAAATATACCTTGCTTTACCTTATGATCTTCTACCATATGACCCTCCCCTCTTGGACGTCATGTGGGCGACGATCCACCAAGAACCGTGGTCACCAAGTCAATCCCTTCTCCTTGCGCCAACCAAGCCCCAGCCAAAGGGTTGCCGCCAGCCACTCCAAGGAAGAAGAAAATCCAAACACAAACCCTACTACTCCTTTCCTCCACCATTGACGCCTCGTCTTCTTCTCCACAACAACGTGAGTTACGTTTCTGCCTTGGAGAAATCTACCGTGGAGAAATCTATCACAGAAATCTGCAAGTTGCATGAGCAACTTCTCCACAGAAATCTGCAACTTCTCCACCAGAAATCTGCAACTTCTCTATAGCCTGCAAGTTGCGTGTGCAACTTTTCTCCAAGCTGCAAGTTGTGTGATTAACTTCTCTCCGGCCATTGTTTCTCCACTCCCTGAGCAGCAACAGCAAGTTGCGTGATCAACTTGTGCACCAAGGAGGAGAAATAAATTCAAGTTGCGTGAGGAACTTGAACACACCAAGGAGAAGAAAATAATTCAAGTTGCTTGGAGAAGAAGAATTAATTTCTTCAAGTTGCCATGAGCAACTTTGTTGCTTGGAGAAGAAGAATTAATTTCTTCAAGTTGCCATGAGAAACATTGTTGATTGGCCTTCTCCACGCAAAAGACGACGCCACACACCGTGAGGGAGAGAAAAAGGAGAAGAGGAGAGGAGAAACTTAGGGTTTTCTTGTGTTCAATTGGATCCATGGTTTCATGCCACTATGGGGTATTTATAGGGCTATGATAGGGACCATGAGGAGGAGTTGGGTCTTGGCCCGCTAATAGATTCAAATCCGATCCATTAATGAAGATCCATTCCACTAAAGGATCTCCATTGAACTTCCTCACCAACCCCCATATTTTCATATGAGCTCCACCTATTATGAGTACATCCATCTCCCCATGTTTAAGATATTGAATGTCCGTCGATTAATTTAAATTACTGATAATTTTAATTAATCAACCTCTAACTCATTGACTAGTACCACTCATCCTTATCATCATGTTGGATCAAATCCACCTGCTGAGTTTAACATGATGAACCTTATGAGCTCATCAAGGGGGCATCATCTGTAACGCCCGCCCTTATATCTACTCTCGGGGCGGGGTTACGTACTAGTCATTCATTCATATAATAAAATTATAACATACAATGAAAGCAAGAGTGCAAGGACTAAGTGCTAAGCATGCTTGTCTAAAATTATCAAGTGATATTCACAAGTGCTAAGCATGCTAGTCAATGCATGTAAATCAAATATCATGCTTGAATCATTAAAACATCATTGGAAATATTTTAATCAATAGTTATTCTATAACATGATAGGTTCACATATTATTTCAAGCTCACAACATAACCAACCAAAATCAAGTATAAGAGAATTCTAAGTGTAATCATTATCATGCAATATCAAATCTAATCACTAGCATTCATTGTTGAAGAAAACATCATCATAAACATAGTAATGTAGATATAAAGATCTTTCTTTCCCGAGCCATCACCCCACACATCTTCAGCCTCCTGCCTCTTCCTTTAGTTTAAGTGTTCCTTACCCTTATCTGCAGCATAAGACAACACATAAACTAGTAAGCATAAATGCTTAGTAAGGATCCTGTCCTACTCGCAAAATCCATACGCAAGCATACAACATGTACACATAATAAATCATAAGCATGAGTTCATCAAAGCATACTAAACATCCAAGTTTCTAAGCATGCAGTATAAAGTACCTTAAGCATACTCTTCACATATAATAAATGTTTTCAATGAATGTTTTCAAAACAATTCCATAAAGGTATTACTTAAAAATATATCCATATCATATTGGGCCCGGTTGTGTACCACATATCGCGCGTTACCTATTGCGCGTTCCCTAATGAATTAGGGTACCAAGCCACCAACCAATTAGAGAAGAACCCTTTCGTCCTACCGGAGCCATGACCTTACGTTAACATGCACCCCGGATTTGTTTAACGACCCCCTTCCGAGTCGGGTACACAACTCTCAAAGTAAAATACTTATCATGCTTTTACATATATGCTAAGGAGTACTCCAAATCCACTCTTAAGGGACACACCACTCTTCAAGGGTGCTCATGATCCCATAGGGACACACCACACAACATAAGGGGTGCTCTTGATCCCATACTTAGTAGAGTATCCTTTCAAGCATTTTAACATACATATCACATGCAATTTCATAAGGGTGCCCCATGGGCTATAAGACATGCTCATACATACATCATATTTCAACCACTTAAACATACTTATATATGACAAAATTGGTCACATCAATCATATTCATATCATAACATGCTTCATGGTTTAATTTAACCCTTCCTAACCCTAAACCTAGGGTTTGGCCGAAAATCAAAGGTAGGGTAGCTTAGATTTTTGACATCAAACATCCCATACAAGCATCACATATATATACATCATGTATCATACTAAGCATAGCATACATCATGGAGTAATCAACCTTCACAACCCTAATGCTCATGCCTTGGCCGAATATCACCTGCTAGGGACATTGAGATTTCCAATCAAGCATTCCATTTAAACATCACATGCATATACTTATCATCTTACTAAACATAATCATGTCTCGTAGGGTAATTTAACTTTCACAATCCCTAATGTTCATGCCTTGGCCGAATATCACATGCTAGGGAACCTTAAGATTTCCAATCAAGCATTTCATTTAGACATCACATGCATATGCATATCATCTTACTAAACATAATCATGTCTCGTAGGGTAGTTAAACCTTCACATACATATCATGCAACATATTAAGCCTAGAATACATCCTAGGATAATCATGTACCCTAAACCCTAATTTTTCTAGGGTTGGCCGAAAGTCAAGGGTAGGGGAACTAGGGTTCTTGAACTTAGGTTTCACACAATCATTTACACAAACACTTTGTCTACACTACTAAACATGGATACATCATAGGAAATCATACAACCCTAAACCCTCTTTGCTTCATGATTTGGCCGAAACCTTATAGGGGGTTCAACCCTAATTTTTGTCATCACAACATGTAGGGAAAACAACATATAAGTATACCCTAAATTCCAAGGGGTCTTCCTATGCAACAAGAAGTAACTAAGGCCTCCTCTTTGAGGTTGGCCGAAACCTATACAAGGGCAAAACCCTAAAATTTTGTTCATAACCTCATGAAGGAAACAACATATACATATACCCTAAGTTCCAAGGGTCTACTCATGTAACAAGAAGTAACCAAGGCCTCCTCTAAGGGGGTGGCCGAAACTCACTAAAGGGAAACAATCCCCATTTTTCGAAAACTACAAGGAGAAGAACTCATACAATAACCATTACACTGCAGGCGAGGGGATACTTACATCCTTTCGCTTGAATTTTCCCTTCTCTTACTCCTTAGGATACCCTTGGTTGAAGGAGAGGTGAGAATTTCCCTTGTTAGACTTCTCTAGTACTCTTGGCCCTAGTAGAGGGCAAGATCCTTGAATGATTCTCCTTCCTTCCAATTCCCTAGGGTTAGAACCCTAGGGTGCACTTTTCGAAAATGACAAAGGGGAAGAAGGGCTCTAGGTTTTCGAAAATTGAAGTGGGGAAGAAGAAGAGAGAAATGCAACTTCTTTTCCCTCTCTTATTTATACTCTTCTCATGAAAAGACATGTCTCTTCGCTTCCCTAGATTTAACAAGCATGTTTCTTATTCTCACAACAAGAAATATGGCTTGGTGCAATGGTTAAGACATTGTTAGTGCAATTAGGAGGTTCAAGGTTCAATCCCTGCTTCCTCCTTTCTACATCTTCTTTTTATTACATTTTGCACTAATCCACATCCAACCCCATTAAGCCAAGCCCATCATGAAATTTCATAATAATAATGTTTCATGAATTCATAATATTTAATATGGGAAATTTTGGGGTGTTACAATCCTCCATACCTTATAAAAAGTTCGTCCCGAACTTTAAAATAATTCCGGATACTTTAATCGTATTGCCTCCTCTTGTTCCCATGTGGCTTCTTCGAATTGCTCGTTCCGCCACAGAACCTTTACTAAGGGTACTTCCTTGTTCCTTAGCTTTTTGACTTCCCGATCTAGGATTTGGATAGGTCGGCATTCGGAACTTAGGTTCTCCTGTACTGGTTGGGGCTCTATCATTTGATTCACATCAGAGGTGCATTTCTTGAGCATTGATACATGGAAGACATTGTGGATAGCCGACATTTCTGGCGGTAACTCCAGTTCGTAGGCCACATTACCTACCCGTCTCAGGATATGATACGGTCCCACATATCTCGGACTCAGTTTCCCTCTCTTCTCGAATCTCGTCACCCCTTTCATAGGGGCCACCTTAAGGAATACTGAATCCCCAACCTCAAACTCTAGTAGTCTGCGTCACTTATCAGCGTAGCTTTTCTGCCGACTCTGAGCTGTCTCTATTCTCTGGCGGATATTCTTTATAGCCTGAGTGGTTTCGTCTGTAACGACCCGGAAAATTCTCTTAATATTTTATTAAAATATTAAGCATGTCTAGATAATTTTCCGAAGGACCTAGAGGTAATAATACAAACTTTGGCCTAGAAAATCCATGTTTTCCCATTTAAATTGGGAAAAAGGGGCACTAATGGGCCTTATATGGGCTTGCTAGTACCATAATTATCGGTGGATTTTAGGTGAAAATTAGTATAAAGATAAATAGGATTTAATTAGACATATTAGCATGATTATGGGTAAGTATTAGTTTAATTTTCCTATTTAATTCGAGGAATTAGGTACTAATGGGCCTTAAATGGGCTCCAAAAATGGGTATTAATTGGGTAAAATTTATATAAATATAAAAGGATTTTATTTGGGAATATTGGCATAATTATGGGTGATTTTTGGAGAATTTTCGAAATAAAAGGGAAATTTTCGAAAATAAGAAAAAGGATTAAATAAAATAAAAAAAAATAAAAATAAAGGTGCATGGGCCAAGGATTGAACCTTGGACCTCTTGTACAACAATGAATGCTTTAACCAATTCACCTAGCAAGGAATTCTTGTGAGGAAAGGAAGTGAATGGTGGTTAAATGGTAGAAGAAGATAAAGGGCCATGGAAAACTGTTCATTCACCACCTTAATGGTTGATTAATAAGGGGGTTTGGGAGTTTCATTCTTCATGCCATCAATTGCATTTGCTCCTCTCTTCCTTCTCCATTCTTGCCGAGCACACAAGGAGGAATTCTCCCTTGAGAAAACTCCACAAAAGGTCTCCTTCTCCAAGATCTAAGGTCTTCTCAAGGTTCTAAGGGCTAGGTGTGGTCAAGTCTTCTTTCTTCTTTCCATCCAAGGTCTAAAAATCAAGAAATCTAAGGTAAGACTCCCTCACCTGTGGTATAATAGTTACCTATGATTTCCATGATTTTTGGCATGATATATGGGTTAGTTTCGGATTTAATGTTGAAGAGAAACAAAATCAAGGTTCCTATGTTCAAAGGTTTCGGCCAGCATGTTTTAAAGGTCCATAATTATTCTAAAAATCATGATAATGTTTTTTAGTGTTCCCTTATGATGTTTAGACATTAAGTATAATTTTTGGGAATTTTTAGGACACCCTAGAGGCCCCATATGTTTCGGCCAACATGAAAGAAGCAAAACCCAGAACCTTAAGTTCAAGGGTTTCGGCCACCATATTTTAAATATCTAAAAATATGTTAAAAATCATTATAATGTCATTTAATGTTCCCTTATGATGTTTAGACATTAAGTATAATTTTTGGGAATTTTTGGGATACCCTAGAGGCCCCATATGTTTCGTCCAACATGAAAGAAGTAAAACCCAGAACCTTAAGTTCAAGGGTTTCGGCCACCATGTTTTAAATGTCTAAAAATATGTTAAAAATCATGATAATGTTATTTAATGTTCCCTTATGATGTTTAGATACTAAGTATAATTTTTGAGAATTTTTGGGATACCCTAGAGGCCCCATATGTTTCGGCCAACATGAAAGAAGCAAAACCCAGAACCTTAAGTTCAAGGGTTTCGGCCACCATGTTTTAAATGTCTAAAAATATGTTAAAAATCATGATAATATTATTTAATGTTCCCTTATGATGTTTAGAAGTTAAGTATAATTTTTGGGAATTTTTGGAGTACCCTAAGACACCCTAGGGTTTCGACCAACATGAAAGAATCAAAACCCAGAACTTTGAATTCAAGGGTTTCGGCCACCATGTTTTAAATGTCTAGAAATTTGTTAAAAATCATGATAATGTTATTTAATGTTCTCTCATGATGTGTAGAGGTCAAGTATAATTTTTGAGAATTTTTGGGGTACCCTAGAGGCCCCATATGGTTCGGCCAACCCCAAGGACCCAAGGATTGGGGTTGAGTCTTTAACTTCAACATATGTTTATGTGTTGCCATGATATAAGGATGATTGGTGATGATTATGTGAATTTTCACATGGCCTTGGGACTCCACAAGTCTGCCATATAAGGGTTAATAGGGTAAAAGTTAAGATTTATTTCAAGTAAGGGTCCCAATGGCCCTATGGTAAGATGTGGTTTATGTTTATGAATGATATGCCATGTTTACGAATGATATGCCATGATTATGAATGATATGCCATGGTTATGCATGATATGCCATGTTTATGAATGATGTGCCATGTTATGAATGATATGCCATGTTTATGAATGATATGCCATGTTATGAATGATATGCCATGTTTACGAATGATATGCCATGTTTATGAATGATATGCCATGTTATGAATGATATGCCATGTTTACGAATGATATGCCATGATTATGAATGATATGCCAGGGTTATGCATGATATGCCATGTTTATGAATGATATGCCATGTTATGAATGATATGCCATGTTTACGAATGTTATGTCATGTTTATGAATGATATGCCATGGTTATGAATGATATGCCATGTTATGAATGATATGCTGTAACGCCCGTCCTTATGTCTACCTTAAAGGCGGGGTTACAGGTCCATACACTCATATCATACAATCATGTTAAGCATGTATATCCAAACAAAACAGTTACATACAAGAAATGTAGTAGGCATGCCTATTGAAGACTAATTTACCAAGCATGGTTTTTCATTTCTTTTATATCTACATGCATTTACAACCTAATAGGAAGATCATGTAACACACTAAAGCATGGAATAAACATGGTTTGAACAAGATACAACATAGGAATATAGCATGAGTTATCTAGTCTTAGATACATGCAAAGGAAGCATTCATACGAAACAGAAAATAGTAATTACCTAGTATTTTCCTTAGCATGCATTCTACAATATTTAAACATTAATGATAGTATTATCTAGCATAACATAGGTTCCATACCACTAACTCAATCACTGTAGAGTAGTCATGATCATCACCCATTCAGAGTATAGCAATACAATTTCAATAGTAATTATGGGAAGCAGTTTAGATTCTAGACAAAACAAGGTAGATAGAATCTTTCGTTCTTTCCCGAGCCATCACCACACACATCCTCTAACCTTCCCTCTGCCTCTTCCTTTAGTTCGAGTATTTCTTACCGCTATCTGCAGCATAAGAAAAATAACAGGAACTAGTAAGCAAAACATGCTTAGTAAGAATCCGGGCCTACTCGCAAAATCCATATCAATACATCATATCATGTACACAATAATCAGATAGAATTATCAGCATCATAAGCATCTCATCAAAGCATCATAAATATCACATCAATTTATCTCTAAGTACTTTACGGAACAAGATCACATGATGAGAAATGTTTTTTCAAAAAGGTTCCATAATGGTAAGTACTTCAAAATATCATATCATCATCAGGGCCCAGTTGTCGTACCACATCATGCGCGTTCCCTAATAAATTGGGGTAGCGAGCCACCAATCTAATTAGAGCAGGACCCTTCCGTCCTACCAATGCCATGACCTTAACATGCTCATTGGATTTGTTTAACGACCCCCTTCCGAATCGGGTACACAACTTTCCAAAGTAAAGTAATTTATCATGCAATTACTCATATATGTATATGCCTAAAGGTACTCTTAATCACTTCTCAAAGGGACACACCACACATTCGGGTGCTCTTGATCCCCTAGGGACACACCACGCATTCGGGTGCTCTTGATCCCAGTTTCAATAGAGTATCCTTTTTAAGCATATTATCAACCACATCATGTTCATGTCATAAGAGTGCCCCATGGGCTATAAGGCATGCTTTTATACCTAACAAGATAGGTCACATAATTTATACACACATCACATATGTAGTAGCATGCTTCATGGTCTCATTGGGTACTTCTCAACCCCAGGACTAGGGTTGGCCGAAACATACAAGTAAGGGAGTTTGGTTTTCAAATCAAGCATTCATTCAAGCATTCTTACAAACACCTCAAGTACATTTCATGTAACAATTTAAACATGGTTTAAACCTCAAAGTGGGGTTAGCATCCACTAACCCTAATTTACAAGGGTTTGGCCGAAACCTTGTAGGGTACCAAACCCTAATTTTGTCCTTCCAAAAATTTGGAAACATCACATATGAGTATACCCTAGGTCTTAAGGGTTGTTTTCATGTATCAAAGTTGGATCAAAAACCTTCTCTTGGACCCCTTACAAGAGTTGGCCGAAACTTCCACTAGGGAAGTTCTTGTGAATTTTCAAAAGGATGAAACAAACATACATTCAATAACCATTATGCCACAGGCGAGAGGATACTTACATCCTAGCGCTGGAAATTTCGCCTTCTCTTAAACCGTAGGGTACCCTACACTTGGAGGGTATGTGAACTTCCTTCTTGAAATTGCCTTAGGTTTAGAATCCTAGGGATGGAAATTTCGAAAATACAAGGAAGAGGGCAATGGGGTTTCGGTTTTGGAAGAGTGAGGAAGAAGATAAAAAAAGGAGGAAGTTATTCCAACTCCCTTATTTATACTTCTCTCATGAAAAGACATGTCTCTTCACTCTTACACACTTAACAAGCATGTTTCTTATTCTCTCAACAAGAAACAATGCTTGGTGTAGTGGTTAAGACATGGAGAGTGCAACTAGGAGGTTCAAGGTTCAATCCTTGCTCCCTCCTTTTTATCACCTTTTGCACTCATCCATATCAAAGCCCATTAAGCCAAGCCCATCATGAAATTTCCTAATATGAATAATATTTTATGAATTCAGAATATTTCATAATATTCTAAAAATATTATTTCATAATATTTTTAATATTCCATATTCATGAATATAATATTTCATGCTAATATTTCATGATAATAATATTTCATGAATATAATATTTCATGTATTCATGACATTTCATAGCATGTGATTGCATGAAATTTATATCATTTTATTATAACCATTTTCATACATTGTCATGATTTTACATTGACAAATTTGGGGTGTTACATATGTCATGAATACGAATGTATGCCATGCTCTATGAATGAGGTGTACATACGCCATGTCTAAGAATGAAAATGATGAATGACAAGTATGATGAATGAAAGATGATGCTTATGTCTTTAAGGCATAAATATGCTAAACGGCACGGTTGATGGTCGACGGTACGACGGTCGAGAGGACCGGTAAATGGGCCGGTAGACGGGCCGAGCCGAAACAAGTTATGCTATGATAAGTATGCCATGAATGGCTTATGAATGATGAAACATGAAAAATATTTTACTTTATGTATGGGCTTGTACCGGACCGAAGTATGGGTCCAAGGGATGGGCACCTTAAGAACGCCCCGGTTTTGGACTACCGCAGCTGTCCACGGTTCTGGCACTACCGTAGCTGTGCAACAGGGATGGGCTCCTTAAGAAGCGCCTCGGTTCGGGGACTACCGATTATGCTATCCTTACCCTAGTAGGTCGGGGCTAGCTACCTCGGATTTACTAGGGATGCGCGCTATGATGTATGTATGTGGTACAAGCCGGGGACCCCAAATGATGTTATGATGATTATGTTTAAGAAAGGAAAAGTATGTTTTAAAAGATTAAGCATCCTTATGATATATATGCATTGCCCATGCATTCATTATGGAAAAGTATGTTTATGAAAAGTATGTTCATGAAAAGTATGATTTTAAACTAAACATCCATATATGTATATGCATTCCACTCATGCATCCATTCATGTTATGCATTATGCTATGATGATAAGATTTTATGCTTACGTTTCATGTTAAGAAGTATGCATGAGAATGAATGATTTATGCCATGAAAGATGCCATGCTACTATGTTTACGATTTATGCCATGAAGAATGCCATGCTACTATGTTTATGATTTATGCCATGAAAGATGCCATGCTACTATGTTTACGATTTATACCATGAAGAATGCCATGCTACTATGTTTATGATGTATGCCATGAATTATGTCATGCTTAAAATGTTTACCATGTTTATGTGCATGCCATGCTAAAGTGATCTAAGATGTTATGTTTTAAGTAGAGCATCAAGTATGTTAAAGTTTATGTATGACGAATGTTTTAGTGAGTAGGAAAGAGTCTTACTAAGCCTGTGTGCTTATAGTCTTCTTTCCTTATACCGCAGATCATGCAAGGGGATAACGAGGAAGCAGCAGGAGGCCGGGCCTGAAGTATGTGTGTGTTGGTGACTTGGCCCATGAAATCGAATGTGTTAACCGTTTATGCTAAGAACTTCATTTTGCTACCTATATGCTCGAATAGTGACTTATGGAACTTTATGATAAGATGTCCAGTATGATATGATATGAACCTTATGGTATGATGTTAAGCATGTTATGATATGATGATTAAGCATGATGTTCATATGTGAAGTTCCATGTCATTATATTAGGGATGGTAGTAGGGGCATGTATATGTAATGTTTAAGTTATTCCGCTGCAGTATGATGTTACATGCCTTAAGTATGTCAGCGTAACGCCGCTTTAGGAAAAAAAAAAGCGGGCGTTACAGGTTGGTATCAGAGCGGTTTCCATCTCACTACACACACATCAAGCCCTCTCCTGCAGCTTCCAAGTAAGTACCTTTAAGTGTATTTTATGTTCTATTATGATTCTAGAATGATGATACCTATGACTATAGAATATACAAGTATGAACGGTATTGATGATGAAAAGTACGTTACGATAAGTAACGACGAATGATGCTTTATCTTATTTTAGGAATTAGATATTAGAATAATATAGGGGTAGCAAAATACTGAGGTTGATCATACTTGTATTGGTGAAGGGGAACATGGCTAGAAGACAGAGTCACCGACTTAACGAGGCAACCCCATCGCCTGATCTGATGGAATTAGTGACTCAACTTCAGCATCAGGTCAGCGAGCAGCAGCAGACCATTAACACCTTGATGAATCAACAGGAAAATTCCACTACCCCGCCAGTGAATCAGACTGCGATACCTGTGGCACCTACTGTTACGCACACCCCGCCACCGGGCCCAACCACTGTGGCATGACAGGAAGCTTATTTGATCCAGTGGTTAAGGCTGAAACCGGAGAATTTCTCGGGTGCTGGCGAACCTTGGGACGCCCAAGCATGGTTCAAGACGATAGAAAGTACCTTAGAGTTGCTGGACTGGCCTGAACATGAGAAGATCAAGTGTGCGTCGTTCTGCCTGTCTGGGGATGCCAGGATGTGGTGGGAAAGGATTAAGGCCAAGAGGCCGGTGGGTCAGATGGCGTGGTCAGATTTTGAATCAGAGTTCTTTGAAGAGTTTTTCAACATGCGGGTCACGAATACCCACTATGACGAATTCGCAGAATTCCGGCATGGCGATCTCTCGGTTAATGAGGCGGTGAAGAAATTTAACCGACTGGCTCGACTGTGCCCTGAGTTGGTCCGTACTGAGAAAGAGAGGGTCCGACTTATGCTGAGAATGTTACGGCCAGAAATAGCTCTGAATGTGGCTGGTGGAGTTAACAGGCCCCAGACCGCTGAAGAACTGTTCAGTAGTGCCCTACTCACGGAGCACTATTTGAACAATATCAAACAGCAACGGAAGGCGATGAATGAAAGAGGACAGAGGTCGCAGAGCAACCATGCTAGCGGGAAGGGGGATCAGGGTGGTAAACGAAAGCCATGGAACAACTCTCAAGGGGGCCCAGCAAATAAACAGACCAAGTTTCCACCATGCGCGACATGTGGGAAGAACCACTCCGGGGAATGCCGCAAGGGTACGAACCGGTGTTTCACTTGTGGTGCGGAAGGGCATATGGCGATTCACTGTCCTACCAAAAACCAGACCCTTCCCCAACCCCTGGCTCAGTACCAGGGCGCACCAGCAAAGTTGCACTATTTGCCAGCCGAGTTGGAAGGGACCCCGATGGTGGAGGCCCCCCAACACTAACAAACGCCAGAGTTTTCTCGGTTACCAGGGGAGACGCTGCGGAAGCTTCTACGGTTGTCACAGGTCAGATATTTATTTCCAGTCAGTATGCTACTGCATTATTTGATACTGGGGCAACGCACTCGTTTATTTCGGTACCCTTTACCAAGAAGATAGATAGGTTTCCGCAAGTGTTAGACTGTAAGTTCTCAACGACCCTGCCTTCGGGAGAAATAATGACATCCGCTCACGTACTGTGTGTTGTGCTAGTCGGAATCGCAGAAAGAGAACTCTACTGCGATCTGATAGTACTCGACATGCGGGATTACCATGTTATAATGGGGATGAATTTTCTAAGCAAATACGGTGCTTCTATCGAGTGTCGTAAGCAAAAGGGGATCTTTCGACACGAGGCAGATCCTATGTTTGAATTTATCGGAGAGTCAGGGAAAAGAACCGGGAAATTCTTATCGACTCTCAGAACACGTAAAAGATTGGACAAACAAGATGGTAATCCTAGCCTTCAGAGAATCAAACAGGAGATCCTAGAGGGAAAGGGTGATGGTTTTCGTATCGCCAAAGGGGGAGTACTCTACCTTAGGGATCGTCTATGTATCCCTAATGATCCGGAGCTTCGAAAGGAGATACTGCCAGAGGCTCACAGAACCCCTTATTCGATGCATCCAGGATCCATCAAGAGGTATCAGGATCTGAAAGAGAAGTTCTGGTGGTCCGGTATGAAGAGGAGAAGTAGGACTCCGATCTATTGGTATGAGGGTGGTGAAAAGAGGGAGATGGGGCTCACAATGGATATCATCAACAGCACCACCCGAGCTATACAGAATATCCGACAACGGATAGAAACTGCTCAGAGCCGGCAGAAGAGATATGCCGATGTCCGGCGTAGACCCCGGAGTTTAATGTTGGAGATTGGGTGTTTCTGAAAGTGGCACCTATGAAAGGGGTGACAAGATTTGGGAGGAAAGGAAAGCTATGTCCGCGTTATGTGGGGCCATACTTAATTCTAAAAAGAGTTGGTAAGGTGGCATATGAGTTGGAGCTGCCTCCGGAGATGTCAGCTATCCATAACGTATTCCACGTATCCCTGCTTAAAAAGTGTATCCCGAATACATACCAAGTGATCGAGCCGCAGACAGTGCAAATACAAGAGGACCTGAGTTATGAGAGCAGACCCATTCGGATTTTGGATAGAGAGGTCAAGAAGCTGAGGAGTAAGGCGGTACCCTTGGTTAAGGTCTTATGGCAAAGCCAGCGGTTCGAGGAAGCTACCTGGGAACGCGAGGACGAAATGAGGCGCAAGTACCCAGAGTTATTCTAAGTTCGAGGACGAACTTTCACGAGGTATGGGGGATTGTAACGACCCGAAAAATTCTCTTAATATTTTATTAAAATATTAAGCATGTCTAGATAATTTTCCGAAGGACCTAGAGGTAATAATATAAACTTTGGCCTAGAAAATCCATGTTTTCCCATTTAAATTGGGAAAAAGGGGTACTAATGGGCCTTATATGGGCTTGCTAGTACCATAATTATCGGTGGATTTTAGGTGAAAATTAGTATAAAGATAAATAGGATTTAATTAGACATATTAGCATGATTATGGGTAAGTATTAGTTTAATTTTCCTATTTAATTCGAGGAATTAGGTACTAATGGGCCTTAAATGGGCTCCAAAAATGGGTATTAATTGGGTAAAATTTATATAAATATAAAAGGATTTTATTTGGGAATATTGGCATAATTATGGGTGATTTTTGGAGAATTTTCGAAATAAAAGGGAAATTTTTGAAAATAAGAAAAAGGATTAAATAAAATAAAAATAAAGGTGCATGGGCCAAGGATTGAACCTAGGACCTCTTGTACAACAATGAATACTTTAACCAACTCACCTAGCAAGGAATTCTTGTGAGGAAAGGAAGTGAATGGTGGTTAAATGGTAGAAGAAGATGAAGGGCCATGGAAAACTGTTCATTCACCACCTTAATGGTTGATTAATAAGGGGGTTTGGGAGTTTCATTCTTCATGCCATCAATTGCATTTGCTCCTCTCTTCCTTCTCCATTCTTGCCGAGCACACAAGGAGGAATTCTCCCTTGAGAAAACTCCACAAAAGGTCTCCTTCTCCAAGATCTAAGGTCTTCTCAAGGTTCTAAGGGCTAGGTGTAGTCAAGTCTTCTTTCTTCTTTCCATCCAAGGTCTAAAAATCAAGAAATATAAGGTAAGACTCCCTCACCTGTGGTATAATAGTTACCTATGATTTCCATGATTTTTGGCATGATATATGGGTTAGTTTCGGATTTAATGTTGAAGAGAAACAAAATCAAGGTTCCTATGTTCAAAGGTTTCGGCCAGCATGTTTTAAAGGTCCATAATTATTCTAAAAATCATGATAATGTTGTTTAGTGTTCCCTTATGATGTTTAGACATTAATTATAATTTTTGGGAATTTTTGGGATACCCTAGAGGCCCCATATGTTTCGGCCAACATGAAAGAAGCAAAACCCAGAACCTTAAGTTCAAGGGTTTCGTCCACCATGTTTTAAATGTCTAAAAATATGTTAAAAATCATTATAATGTCATTTAATATTCCCTTATGATTTTTAGACATTAAGTATAATTTTTGGGAATTTTTGGGATACCCTAGAGGCCCCATATGTTTCGGCCAACATGAAAGAAGCAAAACCCAGAACCTTAAGTTCAAGGGTTTCAGCCACCATGTTTTAAATGTCTAAAAATATGTTAAAAATCATGATAATGTTATTTAGTGTTCCCTTATGATGTTTAGATACTAAGTATAATTTTTGGGAATTTTTGAGATACCCTAGATGCCCCATATGTTTCGGCCAACATGAAAGAAGCAAAACCCAGAACCTTAAGTTCAAGGGTTTCGGCCACCATGTTTTAAATGTCTAAAAATATGTTAAAAATCATGATAATATTATTTAATGTTCCCTTATTATTTTTAGAAGTTAATTATAATTTTTGGGAATTTTTGGAGTACCCTAGGACACCCTAGGGTTTCGGCCAACATGAAAGAAGCAAAACCCAGAACTTTGAATTCAAGGGTTTCGGCCACCATGTTTTAAATGTCTAGAAATTTGTTAAAAATCATGATAATGTTATTTAATGTTCTCTCATGATGTGTAGAGGTCAAGTATAATTTTTGAGAATTTTTGGGGTACCCTAGAGGCCCCATATGGTTCGGCCAACCCCAAGGACCCAAGGATTGGGGTTGAGTCTTTAACTTCAACATATGTTTATGTGTTGCCATGATATAAGGATGATTGGTGATGATTATGTGAATTTTCACATGGCCTTGGGACTCCACAAGTCTGCCATATAAGGGTTAATAGGGTAAAAGTTAAGATTTATTTCAAGTAAGGGTCCCAATGGCCCTATGGTAAGATGTGATTTATGTTTATGAATGATATGCCATGTTTACGAATGATATGCCATGATTATGAATGATATGCCATGGTTATGCATGATATGCCATGTTTATGAATGATGTGCCATGTTATGAATGATATGCCATGTTTATGAATGATATGCCATGTTATGAATGATATGTCATGTTTACGAATGATATGCCATGTTATGAATGATATGCCATGTTTACGAATGATATGCCATGATTATGAATGATATGCCAGGGTTATGCATGATATGCCATGTTTATGAATGATATGCCATGTTATGAATGATATGCCATGTTTACGAATGTTATATCATGTTTATGAATGATATGCCATGGTTATGAATGATATGCCATGTTATGAATGATATGCCATGAATACGAATGTATGCCATGCTCTATGAATGAGGTGTACATACGCCATGTCTAAGAATGAAAATGATGAATGACAAGTATGATGAATGAAAGATGATGCTTATGTATTTAAGGCATAAATATGCTAAACGGCACGGTCGATGGTCGACGGTACGACGGTCGAGAGGACCGGTAAATGGGCCGGTAGACGGGCCGAGCCTTAACAAGTTATGCTATGATAAGTATGCCATGAATGACTTATGAATGATGAAACATGAAAAGTATTTTACTTTATGTATGGGCTTGTACCGGACCGAAGTATGGGTCCAAGGGATGGGCACCTTAAGAACGCCCCGGTTTTGGACTACCGCAGCTGTCCACGGTTCTGGCACTACCGTAGCTGTGCAACAGGGATGGGCTCCTTAAGAAGCGCCTCGGTTCGGGGACTACCGATTATGCTGTCCTTACCCTAGTAGGTCGGGGCTAGCTACCTCGGATTTACTAGGGATGCGCGCTATGATGTATGTATGTGGTACAAGCCGGGGACCCCAAATGATGTTATGATGATTATGTTTAAGAAAGGAAAAGTATGTTTTAAAAGATTAAGCATCCTTATGATATATATGCATTGCCCATGCATTCATTATGGAAAAGTATGTTTATGAAAAGTATGTTCATGAAAAGTATGATTTTAAACTAAGCATCCATATATGTATATGCATTCAACTCATGCATCCATTCATGTTATGCATTATGCTATGATGATAAGATTTTATGCTTACGTTTCATGTTAAGAAGTATGCATGAGAATGAATGATTTATGCCATGAAAGATGTCATGCTACTATGTTTACGATTTATGCCATGAAGAATGCCATGCTACTATGTTTATGATTTATGCCATGAAAGATGCCATGCTACTATGTTTACAATTTATGCCATGAAGAATGTCATGCTACTATGTTTATGATGTATGCCATGAATTATGCCATGCTTAAAATGTTTACCATGTTTATGTGCATGCCATGCTAAAGTGATCTAAGATGTTATGTTTTAAGTAGAGCATCAAGTATGTTAAAGTTTATGTATGACGAATGTTTTAGTGAGTAGGAAAGAGTCTTACTAAGCCTGTGTGCTTATAGTCTTCTTTCCTTATACCGCAGATCATGCAAGGGGATAACGAGGAAGCAGCAGGAGGGCCTGAAGTATGTGTGTGTTGGTGACTTGGCCCATGAAATCGAATGTGTTAACCGTTTATGCTAAGAACTTCATTTTGCTACCTATATGCTCGAATAGTGACTTATGGAACTTTATGATAAGATGTCCAGTATGATATGATATGAACCTTATGGTATGATGTTAAGCATGTTATGATATGATGATTAAGCATGATGTTCATATGTGAAGTTCCATGTCATTATATTAGGGATGGTAGTAGGGGCATGTATATGTAATGTTTAAGTTATTCCGCTGCAGTATGATGTTACATGCCTTAAGTATGTCAGCGTAACGCCGCTTTAGGAAAAAAAAAAGTGGGCGTTACATCGTCTATAATATCAGTCTGGAGTCCTATCTCCTTCTTTTCACCATTCTCAAGCCAGCATATAGGAGATTTGCATTTCCTTCCGTATAGTGCTTCGTACGGTGCCATCCCAATAGTAGCCTGATAGCTGTTGTTATCAGCAAACTCTGCCAAGCTCAGGTATCGACACCAGCTTCCCTTGAAGTCCAAGGCACAAGCTCGTAACATGTCCTCTAATATCTGGTTTACTCTTTCAGTCTGCCCGTCAGTCTAGGTGTGAAAGGCAGTACTGAATTTCAGCTTCGTGCCAAGAGCCTTCTGCATGTATCCCCAAAAATCTGAAGTAAATCGACCATCCCGATCCGAGATGATGGTCTTGGGAACTTCGTGTAGTCGGACAATTTCCTTGACGTACAGTTGAGCCAGCTGCTCCACTGAATAGGTCATCCTGATAGCCAGAAAATGGGCAGACTTGGTGAGTCTGTCCACAATAACCCATATACCATCATATCCATTCGTCGTTCTAGGCAGTCCAGAGATGAAATCCATAGAGATGTCTTCCCATTTCCACTCGGGAATAGACAGAGGTTGCAGAACTCCTCCAGGCCTCTGGTGTTCCGCTTTGACCCTCTGGCAGGTCAAACACATACTGTTATAGTGGGCTACATCTCGCTTCATACCGGAACACCAAGACTTGCTCTTCAGATCTTGATACATCTTGGTAGACCCAGGATGCATCGCATAAGGTGTTCCGTGAGCTTCCTCAAGGATTCTTGTCCGTAAGTCGGAGTTGTCGGGAACACATAATCGATCCCGAAAATGTAAAACTCCGCTGTCTGAAATCCGAAATCCATCGTCCTTGCCTTTAAGAACCTCTTGCTTGATTCTCTGAAGACTCGGATCATGATTCTGCTTTTCCAGAATATCGTCGAATAATGTCGGCGCAATCATCAGGGTGGACAGCTGTCCTGATATGATTTCAATCCCGTAATTCATAATTTCTTCCCCTAAGGGTTGGGACAAAGCTGATAAAGACATCAAAGCAGCACATGATTTTCTACTGAGAGCATCGGCTACCTTGTTGGCTTTTCCCGGATGGTACAGGATCTCACAATCATAATCCTTGACCAATTCGAGCCATCTGCGCTATCTCATATTCAGATCTCTCTGGGTGAAGAAATACCGCAGACTCTGGTGATCTGTATAAACTTTACACTGAGTTCTATATAGATAGTGCCTCCATATTCTCAGTGCAAAGACCACCGCTGCTAGTTCTAAGTCATGGGTAGGGTAGTTTCTTTCATGTTCCTTCAGTTGCCTAGAGGCATAGGCAATTACCTTCCCATTTTGCATAAGCATAGCTCCGAGTCCAAGTTTGGATGCATCGCTGTACATATCGAAACCCATATCGCTCTCTGGAAGAGTCAATATTGGAGCGCTAGTCAGCCTCCTTTTCAATTCAGTAAAGCTCTTCTCACATTCCTCGGTCCATACATATTTCTTATCTTTCTTTGTAAGAGCTGTCATAGGGGCTGCAATCTGAGAGAAGTTCTCTACGAATTTTCTGTAATAGCCTGCTAGCCCGAGGAAACTTCTGATTTCACTGGCATTCTTGGGTCTAATCCAGTTACTCACAGCTTTGATTTTAGTCGGGTCCACCATTACTCCTTCCTTGGAGATAACATGTCCCAAGAATGATACTTGATCGAGCCAGAACTCGCATTTGGAAAATTTAGCATACAGTTGTTTCTTCCGAAGAATCTGTAGTACTATACTCAGGTGCTCAGCATGTTCTTCGGGATTCTCGAATATATAAGGATATCGTCGATAAAGACGATCACAAATCTGTCGAGGAATGCCGAGAATACCCGATTCATTAAATCCATAAACATAGCTGGCGCATTGGTAACTCCAAATGGTATAACTACGAACTCATAATGTCCGTATCTGGTTCGGAAAGCCGTCTTCGGTATATCCTCCTTTTTCACCCTGACTTGGTGATAACCAGATCTCAGGTCAATCTTAGAGAAAACCGTGGCTCCCTTCAATTGATCGAACAGGTCATCTATCCTGGGTAGAGGGTACCTGTTCTTGATAGTCACGTTGTTCAGCGCCCGATAATCAATACACATTCGCATGATCAATATTGGGTAAAAGAGGTTTTTATTTATTATACCACCCAAAATTTATTTTTATTTATTCTTATAAGTCTACATACACAACTAATCCCACTCAGCGAGCCAGATGGGCTGCCGTTAGGCCCAGCATAAAGAACATCATAGCGATGACTACTACCTCCTCGGTCATCCCCCTTTGGCCCGCCTCAGGATCCTCTACTGTTCCCATCGGGTCTTCTTCTTCGATCTCGAGAATCTCCTCGTCCACTTCAAGGTCTTCCTCGAACATCTCAAGCATCTCTGGATCCTCCTCGAAGGGCTCGGGGTCCTCCTCGAAGGGCTCGGGATCCTCCTCGAATGGCTCGGGATCCTCTTCGAATGGCTCGGGATCCTCTTCGAAGGGCTCGGGATCCTCCTCGAATGGCTCGGGATCCTCCTCGAAGGGCTCGGGATCCTCCTCGAATGGCTCGGGATCCTCCTCAAAGGGCTCGGGGTCCTCCTCGGACGGCTCGGGATCCTCCTCCGAGTCTCCCAGATCTTCTGGGAACTCATGGCGGAGTAGCTGCCTACATAAGCCCGCATATGAGATACAGCATCTGTGCTGTCCCCAGATCTGATGCGCAACCTCTCTTGCCCGGTTGGGCAATGAACGAAGCAAAGCTCTGATCCTATGATCGTCCATGACTAGAAACCCTTCCCGCTCCAGTTTCCAGAAGAGCCGATCCAAAAACCCTATGTTGCCTTGAATTCCCCGAGTCGGACAATACTCAACTGCCTCTATCCGCTCCATCAGCTCGTGGCACCTCTCAGTGTAGTCCTCATGCAACATCTAGAATTGAAAAAAAATGACATGGTTAGTACTAAACCATTCCTTTTTCAATTCGCAAATATATACAGAGGAAAACACACACCCAATCGGTGTAGTTTACCCTAGTGATTACAATATGTAACCACCCTCTTACCCTCAAATTCTAAATTATTAATGAACACATATATTTATATAAGAGAAGTATCGTTCATGTTCACATATCTTACAATTACTGGTTATTATCTATCATACCGTGATAAATAAGCTACATAAGAATTAATACTACTTCTACTTGTTATGCAAGCATAAATCATCTCCATATAATCATTACTGTACATGAAATAAAATAAAGCGAGGTTAGGATCTCTTACTTGGAAGCGGCAGGATGAAGCTTGATGTGTGTGTAGTGGAGGGGAAAACTGCTCTGATACCAACCTGTAACGCCCACCCTTATATCTACTCTCGGGGCGGGGTTACGTACTAGTCATTCATTTATATAATAAAATTTTAACATACAATGAAAGCAAGAGTGCAAGGACTAAGTGCTAAGCATGCTTGTCTAAAATTATTAAGTGATATTCACAAGTGCTAAGCATGCTAGTCAGTGCATGTAAATCAAATATCATGCTTGAATCATTAGAACATCATTGGAAATATTTTAATCAATAGTTATTCTATAACATGATAGGTTCACATATTATTTCAAGCTCACAACATAACCAACCAAAATCAAGTATAAGAGAATTCTAAGTGTAATCATTATCATGCAATATCAAATCTAATCACTAGCATTCATTGTTGAAGAAAACATCATCATAAACATAGTAATGTAGATATAAAGATCTTTCTTTCCCGAGCCACCACCCCACACATCTTCAGCCTCCTGCCTCTTCCTTTAGTTTAAGTGTTCCTTACCCTTATCTGCAGCATAAGACAACACATAAACTAGTAAGCACAAATGCTTAGTAAGGATCCTGTCCTACTCGCAAAATCCATACGCAAGCATACAACATGTACACATAATAAATCATAAGCATGAGTTCATCAAAGCATACTAAACATCCAAGTTTCTAAGCATGCAGTATAAAGTGCCTTAAGCATACTCTTCACATATAATAAATGTTTTCAATGAATGTTTTCAAAACAATTCCATAAAGGTATTACTTAAAAATACATCCATATCATATTGGGCCCGGTTGTGTACCACATATCGCGCGTTACCTATTGCGGGTTCCCTAATGAATTGGGGTAGCGAGCCACCAACCAATTAGAGCAGGACCCTTCCGTCCTACCGGAGACATGACCTTACGTTAACATGCACCCCGGATTTGTTTAACGACCCCCTTCCGAGTCGGGTACACAACTCTCAAAGTAAAATACTTATCATGCTTTTACATATATGCTAAGGAGTACTCCAAATCCACTCTTAAGGGACACACCACTCTTCAAGGGTGCTCATGATCCCATAGGGACACACCACACAACATAAGGGGTGCTCTTGATCCCATACTTAGTAGAGTATCCTTTCAAGCATTTTAACATACATATCACATGCAATTTCATAAGGGTGCCCCATGGGCTATAAGGCATGCTCATACATACATCATATTTCAACCACTTAAACATACTTATATATGACAAAATTGGTCACATCAATCATATTCATATCATAACATGCTTCATGGTTTAATTTAACCCTTCCTAACCCTAAACCTAGGGTTTGGCCGAAAATCAAAGGTAGGGTAGCTTAGATTTTTGACATCAAACATCCCATACAAGCATCACATATATATACATCATGTATCATACTAAGCATAGCATACATCATGGAGTAATCAACCTTCACAACCCTAATGCTCATGCCTTGGCCGAATATCACCTGCTAGGGACATTGAGATTTCCAATCAAGCATTCCATTTAAACATCACATGCATATACTTATCATCTTACTAAACATAATCATGTCTCGTAGGGTAATTTAACCTTCACAATCCCTAATGTTCATGCCTTGGCCGAATATCACATGCTAGGGAACCTTAAGATTTCCAATCAAGCATTTCATTTAGACATCACATGCATATGCATATCATCTTACTAAACATAATCATGTCTCGTAGGGTAGTTTAACCTTCACGTACATATCATGCAACATATTAAGCCTAGAATACATCCTAGGATAATCATGTACCCTAAACCCTAATTTTTCTACGGTTGGCCGAAAGTCAAGGGTAGGGGAACTAGGGTTCTTGAACTTAGGTTTCACACAAACATTTACACAAACACTTTGTCTACACTACTAAACATGGATACATCATAGGAAATCATACAACCCTAAACCCTCTTTGCTTCATGATTTGGCCGAAACCTTATAGGGGGTTCAACCCTAATTTTTGTCATCACAACATGTAGGGAAAACAACATATAAGTATACCCTAAATTCCAAGGGGTCTTCCTATGCAACAAGAAGTAACTAAGGCCTCCTCTTTGAGGTTGGCCGAAACCTATACAAGGGCAAAACCCTAAAATTTTGTTCATAACCTCATGAAGGAAACACATATACATATACCCTAAGTTCCAAGGGTCTACTCATGTAACAAGAAGTAACCAAGGCCTCCTCTAAGGGGGTGGCCGAAACTCACTAAAGGGAAACAATCCCCATTTTTCGAAAACTACAAGGAGAAGAACTCATACAATAACCATTACACTGCAGGCGAGGGGATACTTACATCCTTTCGCTTGAATTTTCCCTTCTCTTACTCCTTAGGATACCCTTGGTTGAAGGAGAGGTGAGAATTTCCCTTGTTTGACTTCTCTAGCACTCTTGGCCCTAGTAGAGGGCAAGATCCTTGAATGATTCTCCTTCATTCCAATTCCCTAGGGTTAGAACCCTAGGGTGCACTTTTCGAAAATGACAAAGGGGAAGAAGGGCTCTAGGTTTTCGAAAATTGAAGTGGGGAAGAAGAAGAGAGAAATGCAACTTCTTTTCCCTCTCTTATTTATACTCTTCTCATGAAAAGACATGTCTCTTCGCTTCCCTAGATTTAACAAGCATGTTTCTTATTCTCACAACAAGAAATATGGCTTGGTGCAATGGTTAAGACATTGTTAGTGCAACTAGGAGGTTCAAGGTTCAATCCCTGCTTCCTCCTTTCTACATCTTCTTTTTATTACATTTTGCACTAATCCACATCCAAGCCCATTAAGCCAAGCCCATCATGAAATTTCATAATAATAATGTTTCATGAATTCATAATATTTAATATGGGAAATTTTGGGGTGTTACATCATCATCCCGACTCACTAGTGTTTGGGCAATCGACCCAAGAATGATCGGGAAGATCATGGTTTTGATGTGTGTGTGTGTCAATATGTTTAAGGTTAGGGTGTTGTGTTGTTATTTGATATGTGTGATTGAGTTTGTCGGACTTGAAAAATCACACATGGAAGACATATCCAAGAGACGAGAGCGGAGGGAGGAGGACTCCAAGGGCAAGCCGGGAAGTGGACTTCAAAGGCCACATGTGAAGGGTGACATGGAGGCAAGCCAAGGGAAGTCTTGTGTGCGCATCCGAGGGACGATAGCCAGTGGAAGAAGACTTCAAAGGGCAAGCCAAGGGAGTGTACCTGAAGGCACACGTGAAGGAGGGTTGTTGAAGTGAGGATGAGTGTTTGTATAGGCTGGGCAGTCGACTGGGAGAAAGGCAATCGATTGCCTACACAAACAGAAACTCACAGAATGTTTTCGCCCCTGGACCAGTCGACTCGTCCAGGAGCAGTCGACTGGTAACCCCAAAAACTAGATGTTGAGTTAGTCGTTGGCTAACAATTAAGGCTAGACCAGTCGACTAACCCAGGGGCAGTCGACTGGTATCGGGCTAGACAGCTTTCTGAGTTGTCCTTTACTCTTATTTAAAGGGTGACTTTGGCCACGAGGAAGGTACGGTAAAAGTGATCAGATCTTCCTCTCGCTTTCAATTCAATCTTGTAAAGTGGAAGAAGACGACCTTGTAAAGGTTTTCTCCACCTTGAATGAGGTTTTCATAGTGGAGAGTGTGCTCATGCGTGGATCCTTGGATTAGTCACCTTTCGGGGTGGATACCAAGTAAAATCTCTATGATAGCATTGTTTTTCTTATTTTTCATATATTTTGTTTGTATTGTGCTAACCATCTTGTAGAGAAAGTTGAGAAAAAGTGCTATTCACCCCCCCCTCTAGCAAGCGCCACGATCTAACAAGTGGTATCAGAGCGAGGTTCGCTTCGGGAGAACTCACCGTCGACTGGAGTAACAAGAAATGGCGTTTCAAGAAGGCTATAGCACCGCAAGGCCACCATTTTTCAATGGAAATGACTTCGCCTATTGGAAAGGTAGGATGAAATACTATTTGATGAACGATATTGAGAATTGGATGAGTATTGTAGATGGCTTCGATGCACCTGTCAATGAAAGAGGAGAGACACTACCAATGAGGACTTGGACCAAGGAAATCATGAAGAAGGCGCAAGCCAATGCGAATGCCACCACAACACTTCAATTTGGATTATCAAAGGAAGAACTAAACAAAGTGGGGTCTTTCAAGAGCACCAAGGAACTTTGGGAGAAGCACGTCGAACTCAACGAAGGGTCCAATGAGTCAAGAAGGGCAAAGAAGGACCTCTTGGTTGCCCAACTACATGGGAGAGTCAAAGAAATCATCAACGAGCTCCATGTAATTGGTGAAAAAGTCGAGAACCGAAATCTCGTGAGGTATGTTTTACAATCATTCCCTAGGACTACATTGTGGGCATCAATGGTTGATGCCTACAAAGTATCAAGAGATCTCTCTATGGTAAAGTTAGATGATTTGTTTTGTAAATTTGAGTTACATGAGCAAGCTAACATTTCTTCTAAAGAAAAAGGTGTAGCGTTTATTGTAGAAAAGGAAAAGAGAAAGAAGAAGGAGAAGAAGAAGATCATCTACTCCTCATCATCCGAGTCGGAGGAGTCTAGTAGCTCCATGGATAGTGACCAAGAGGCCTACATGGTAAGGAAAATGCGTAGAGCCTTTAAAAGTTTTTCTAACAAGTCATACGGTAGGAAAAGGTCAGAGCAAAGGGAAGGACAGAATTTGCTACAATTGCCATCAAGAGGGCCACATAAAGAATGAGTGCCCCCAATTAAAGAAAAGAAAAGAAAAGAAGGATGAGAAGAAGAAGAAGAGTGAGAAGAGGAAGTCAAAAGAAAAAGGGAAGAGTGCCACAAACCTAAAAGCTTCTTGGGATGATCCATCATCTTCGGAGGAGAAAGAGGAGCATGTGTTACACTTCGCACTAATGGGAGTCGACAATTTGGAATCATCCGATGATGAGAGGAGCTCTAGTAGTGAAGATGAAAGTGAAGGTTCATCATCCGAATCCGAGACTTCGGTAAGTGAGGTATATAGCTTACCCTCCTCTACTCTTATCAAAATTATTACTAGTACAAATGTTGATTTGGCTAAGGCTAGGAGGAAAGTTAAGGAATTGAAGAATGAAGTTTGCATGCTTAAATTAGAATCAATGAAACTTAAGGACAATTTGCATGATCCCTCTATTGTTTCAAATGATGCATGTTTGGAAAAAGAAAATAGGGAACTAAGGGAAAAGGTAGAGGACCTCACCAAGACACTTAGGAAATTTCAAGTAGGCTCTAGCAACCTTGATATGATAATAAATAGTCAAAGAGCCGTGTATAACAAAGCCGGGATAGATTATAGGTCAAAAACCAAGGAGGTGGCTTTTGTTTCACTTATGGGTAGAAAGGGTGTTTCTAGGAGACAAGGGGTTAAGGGAAATGCAAAGAAGGCTTGGGTACCAAAGAAGTATTTAAATGATTCTTGTGGAACTAAGATTTGGGTACCAAAAGCTTGTGTTTTCCATGTTGTATAGGTGAAGGTGAAGGGAGCCTCAAATATGTGGATAGTAGATAGCGGGTGTTCAAGACATAGGACCGGAGATGTAAGCAAGTTCATCACTATTAGCTATCTAAGAAAAGGCACCGTATCTTTCGAAAATAGTGGAAAACTCAAAATAATTGGTTGGGGCACCATTGAGGTATCTCCTTCAATCACTATCCACAAAGTTCTTTTAATTGAGGGAATGGAGTTTAATTTGCTTAGCGTAAGTCAACTTTGTGATGCGGGATATAGGGTTGAGTTTCATGCTAGAAAGTGTTTAATTAAGCAAAATGGATACGAGAGTATTATGCTAGAAGGATATAGAGAGGCTAATCTTTACTATCTTAATCTTGCTTTTGCTTCTAACAATTTGCCTAAGTGTCTCATATCCAAAGAAGAAGAAGGATGGTTGTGGCACCGACGACTTGGGCATATCAACATGAAGAATATTGCAAGAGTGGCCAAGAAAGAATTGGTGAAGGAACTTCCCATGATCAAGTACGAAAAGACCAAGATGTGTGATGCATGCCAAGAGGGTAAGCAATCTAGATCATCACACAAAGGTAAAATCTTAACTAGCACTACTTTACCTTTAGAACTATTGCATATGGATCTATTTGATTGTCATAGCACTCCCTCACTAGTAGGGAGTAAATATTGTTTGATTATAGTAGATGATCTTTCTAGATTTACTTGGGTATTTTTCATGAAATATAAGGATGACACCTTAGAAATTTTCATAGGTTTTAGTAAGAGGGTTGAAAAATGAAAAATACCTCAAAATCAACTGAATTAGGAGTGACCATGGTAGGGAGTTTCAAAATTTAAATTTCTCACAATTTTGTGTAGAAAATGTGTACAAGCATGAATTTTCATGCCCAAGGATCCCTCAACAAAATGTTGAAGTAGAAAGGAGAAATAGGGCATTACAAGAGAGCGCTAGGACTATGCTTAATGCATATTCTCTTCCTAGATACTTTTGGGCTGAAGCGGTAAATACCGCTTGTTACATTCAAAACTGAGTCTTAATTCATAGGTTTTTGAAAAAACCCCCATTTGAGTTGTGGAATGGGATAATTCCACAAGTTCATTACTTTAGGATTTTTGGATGTATAGTATACATTTTGAACACCAAAGATGAGTTGTGGAAGTTTGAATCTAAGGCGGATGAGGGGATTTTTATTGGGTATTCATCCACTAGTAGGGGATATAGGGTATATAAAAAAAGGACCAAGGTAATTGAGGAGTCATCTAATGTGGAGTTTGATGAGACCACTAGTACCTATCCTAGAAAATCTTCTATTGATAAGGACATAGAAGAAAGTCAACCCCTTGCCCAAGAAATTTAAAACCTACAATTGGAGGGTAATGATCAAGGGGGAGAGAGACGAGCACTAGAGGATGAGCATCATGTAGTCAATGAACCCATAACCTCTAGGCCCTTAAGGCATCACCAAGATCACCCCATTGACCAAATAGTGGGTGATGACACTCAAGGGGTGCGAACTAGATCTTACTTTAAGGAACAAAGTAGTCAAATTGCCTTGATTTCTCAATTAGAACCGAAATCCATTGATGATGCATTAGGTGATGTGGATTGGGTCCTAGCTATGCAAGAGGAGTTAAATCAATTTGAAAGGAGTGAAGTCTGGGAGTTGGTTCCTAGGCCAAATGATTGTACCATTGTCACCACAAGATGGGTCTTTAGGAACAAATTAGATGACCAAGGAAAGATAACTAGAAATGAAGCAAGGTTGGTAGTTAGGGGGTTTAATCAAGTAGAGGGTCTTGACTATGATGAAACATATGCCCCCGTAGCTAGATTAGAGTCAATTAGAATTTTATTAGCATATGTCGCTCACATGGGTTTCACACTTCACCAAATGGATGTGAAGTCGGCATTCCTTAATGGGCAGCAACCACCCAGGTTTGAAAACCCAAATTACCCTAGGCATGAATATAAACTAAGAAAAGCCTTGTATGGATTGAAACAAGCTCCCCGGGCTTGGTATGAAAGGCTTTCATCATTCTTAGTATCCAAGGGTTTTAGGAGAGATACAATTGATCCAACTCTATTCCTAAAATCTAAGGATAAGGACATCTTTATGACCCAAGTATATGTGGATGATATTATTTTTGGCTCCACAAATAGTGAATTTCTCAATGAGTTTACTAAATGTATGGAAAATGAATTTGTGATGAGTCTAATGGGAGAGTTGACATTCTTTTTAGGATTACAAGTTAAACAAACAAATGAAGGAACTCATGTTTACCAAACTAAATATGCTAGAGAAATCATTAAGAAATTTGAATTAGAAAATGCCAAGATAACATCTACCCCTATAGGAACAAATGTCAAAATGGATAGTGACCTTGAAGGTAAAATGGTAGACTCAAAATGTTAGTGATATGAGAGAAGTGTCCTAAGGCAATCACCTTATGATTGTAAACATTTATTTTAATAAATGATAATTCACTATTTGAGTATACATGTTTGTGTATTTGATTGGGATCTTAAACTCATCTACTGAATGTCCGCAATACAATTCACAGCATAAGAGAATTTGTGATGGGATCACAACTAGTGATTATCTCTAAATGTGCAATTGTGAAGTATTGAAAATATCCCTAGTCGATGAATTGATAAATACGGACACTATCAATTCTGTTGAGACTAGCATGGGTTATTCTCTAATCAGCTGATTCTCACTGGCTGGTGACATTGGGATGTCCGGAGATAAACATGGATGCTAGTTAAGGGAACTAGTTCATTGGAGTGACTAGCTGTAAAACTTCATATGGTAATCTATAAAGATATGTCACTGAAGTTATTACTGCAGCTTAAGTGCGATGTTCCTTTGACTTGCGGTGCTCAAGTCATCTTGGTCATGGAGACTTATACTTTAACATTTTAAGCAAGTATCTCCAAGGAGGTGTGGACCCAGGATGATTGGGTATAAGTCGAAGTGCCCGAAGATGTTTGAACAGCCTACAAAGGATTCACCACTTCTTGCGAGGAGATGTATACCCAGGCCTATCGTCGGATTGTTACTCAAAGCCTCTGGCCAGAGCATATCATGTTTAGAGTGCGAGTCTCTTAAATACATGAGAGTAATTAGAAATCCAAAGGACGAGAAAGACACTACTTGGGCTAGGTGTGACGTAGTCAGCCTAGTGGGGACTGACACAAATAGACTGTGTCCTGAACCAAGTGGGTATAAGATGGTGAAGGGAATGGGGCACAATTCATTAGAGCTGCTGAAGGGTTTCAGAATTACTTCTGAGGTCAACCGTTGATCTTTCGATTAATTGGGGGTCATGATGTACTACTAGGTGCCACTCATGATCGTTCTATAATTAGTTGATTATAGACGTCCAACATAAATCGAAAGCCTATTTAGTCACACGCACTACGAGTAATCCGAGGGATTTAAAACGAGTTGAAAATTGGATTTTTCGATCAAGAGAAATAAGTTGAATCTGAGTTAATCAGAGGCGCAACGGAAGCTTAAAATGGCTAAGTCTTTTGAAGGCTTATTGGGTGAATTAAATGAGTTTAATTCGCGATAGGTTCGGCTCGGTTTGGCCGGCCAAAGAGGGTGCCAACCCTCTTTGGTTTGGCCGGCCACAATAATGGGGAGAAACCAATTTATTTGGTTTAATTAATAAAATAAATCTAGCGCGATTTGTTTTATAAATTATGGATAAATAAATTTGTATAAAGAAATTTATAGAATTTTATTCTTTTTATGGAAATTAAAATAATCCATGGAATGGTTTATTTTAATTTTATAAAATCAATTATGAATTGATTTTTCCATAATAAGAAAATTTATAATTTTCTTGTAAAATTTATTCCATAATAAAAGGAGAGATCTATTTGTTTTATTATAAAGTTAGTTATAATAAAACTTGGCTTAAACAGAATAATTCATAAGAAAATTTATAGGATAAATTTCTTATGAAAAATTTCGTTAAAAGAGAGACTCGGCAAGGGAGAGGCTACTATATAAAGGAACCAAAGGCAAGCCTTGTTTTCCAATTGAGTAATCAAGAGATCTAGTAGTTCTCTCCCTCTCTCTCTTATTCTCTCCTTCTCCTTTCCTCCTAGGGTCGGCGCCCTCCTCTACGGCGCACATCCACCCTAGGGCCGGCGCACCACCCTCCCTTGAGGTTGTCGTGGGTCATCATCACCAAGGAGAAGCCAACCAAGAAGAAGAAGAAGCGGATCGCAACTCCTTCCTTCTCGGAATTTTGATTCCGTTACTTGGTGGTTAGTTTCCTATCTTGTCTCTTGATCTTCTAGTTGTGCCTTTAGAGAATCTAGTAGTTCTCGTCGGCACAAAACTCGTGACTTTGCAAAGTCATCCCGAAGAGAACTCGGCGTGGACGCGAATAGAGGCGGAGCTTCCAAGGGACGCTAAGGTTGGATCTCGTCCCTTACTTCAAGTAACACGAGGTAACGAGTAAATTAGTTTACTTTCTGCAAAATTTTAATTTATGATCATGTCCACACATCATAAAGTCGCATGCTAGATATGTGGTTAAAAATAATTTAATAAATTATTTATGCTAATTCTTCCGCTGCACGTAAATATTTTAAAATTTACAAACCCGTATCCTTGTCAACATGCACCCGGTCCCAACACAAAACAATATAGGAGCATGATTGGTAGTTTATTGTACCTAACCTCTAGTAGACCCGATATATTATTTGTAGTAGGTATGTATGCAAGGTACCAATCATATGCCAAAGAGTCTCATTTAGTGGTGGTTAAAAGAATTTTAAGGTATATAAAGGGTACTCTTAATGTCGGGCTTTGGTATCCTAGAACACCAAATGTTGAACTTGTTAGATACACCGATTCGGACTATGCGGGTTGTAAACTAGATAGAAAGAGTACTAGTGGAGGATGTCAATTTATTGAGTCATCCTTAGTTTTTTGGAGTAGTAGGAAACAACCATGTGTTGCCCTATCAACAACGGAGGCCGAATATGTGTCAATGGGTGGTTGTGTGTCCCAACTACTTTGGATCATGCACACCTTAGAGGATTATGAGTTACATTACTCCAAGGTCAAGGTTTTGTATGATAATGTAAGTACAATTAACTTAACCAAAAATTCGGTTCACCATTCTAGAACAAAACATATTGAAGTGAAGCATCACTTCATTAGGGATCATGTGGCAAGGGGTGACATAGATTTGTACTATATTGAGTCAAAGTTAAACGTTGTCGATATATTTACCAAGTCTCTTCCCGAAGCGGAGTTCACATCCTTAAGAAGGGTCTTGGTATGTGTTTCGTAGAAGTATAGGATAAACCTTGGGGTAATACAATTGGAAGGTGGTGTTTGATCCATTAGGATGATACAAATGGTTCACTTGTGCTTATGGCATAGTGTTGGATCCTTAGATGTATCAAAATTATTGAAAATAAACCAATCATGGGGAAAGCAAGTGTTTAATTAATGGACATCTAGCCCAAAGATCATGATTGGACATTTTAAACATTTGAAAACCATTCTATGTTTTATTTGTTTTGCCATAAACTTGTAAGATGTATGAGTTCAAAATTAGGTAGAAAGTTGATACAAAGTTAGTGTTTTTCAAAAAATTTGAACTTTAGTCAAAAGTCAAGCATGTTTGAAATTTTTCATAAACTGATATTTTTTCTTGTTAGAGTATATCATATCAAACATGCTTGCAAATTTTTACAATTTTTGAAATTTTCTGGAATTGTTGGGGAGTTTCTGAAATTCGGCTCAGAAACCTGTAATTCAGACTGACAGAGCATCAGTCGACTGCCCTATGGGGCAGTCGACTGACACGGCTGATTTCAGAAAACTGAGAATTTTCAAAAATGAATTATGCTCTCATTTGATGCCATGGGTGAGTATTGCCTTGGGCAATCATTTTGATGGTGTCAAAGGGGGAGAATAGGTCGTTTAAGTTAGGTTTGTAACTTAACTTTGGTTTAACTTTGGCTTATGAATATTGAAAATGGAGAAGGCATAGGTTAAGGGGGAGGTTATCTCTTGTTTGCTTACTATGTCTTGTTGTTTCAATTATTGTTGTTGGCTGGTATTTTCTCCCTAACTTAAACATATTGCCACACATCAAAAAAGGGGAGATTGTTGGGGCAATCGACCCAAGAATGATCGGGAAGATCATGGTTTTGATGTGTGTGTGTCAATATGTTTAAGGTTAGGGTGTTGAGTTGTTATTTGATATGTGTGATTGAGTTTGCAGGACATAGAGAGTCACACATGGAAGACATATCCGAGGGACGAGAGCCGAGGGAGCAGGACTCCAAGGGCAAGTCAGGAAGTGGACTTCAAAGGGCACACGTGAAGGGTGGTATGGAGGCAAGCCAAGGGAAGGCTTGTGTGTGCATCCGAGGGACGATAGCCGGTGGAAGAAGACTTCAAAGGGCAAGCCAAGGGAGTGTATCTGAAGGCACATGTGAAGGAGGGTCGTTGAAGTGAGGATGAGTGTTTGTATAGGTTGGGCAGTCAACTGGGAGAAAGGCAATCGACTTCCTGCACAAATAGAAACACAAAGAATGTTTTCGGCCCTGGACCAGTCGACTCGTCCAGGAGCAGTCGACTAGTAACCCCGAAAACTAGACGTTGAGTTAGTCATTGGCTAACAATTTAGGCTAGACCAGTCGACTAACCCAGGGGCAGTCGACTGGTATCGGGCTGAACAGCTTTCTGAGTTGTCCTTTACTCTTATTTAAAGGGTGACTTTGGCCACGAGGAAGGTACGGTTCTTAAGTGTACCAAATTGCTGCTCGTGCCAAAAGTGATCAGATCTTCCTCTCGCTTTCAATTCAATCTTGTAAAAATGAAGAAGACGACCTTGTAATGTTTTTCTCCACCGTGAAGGAGGTTTTCATAGTGGAGAGTGTGCTCGTGCGTGGATCCTTGGATTGGTCACCTTTCAGGGTGGATACCAAGTAAAATTCTCTATGTTAGCATTGTTTTCTTATTTTTCATATATTTTGTTTGTATTGTGCTAACCATCTTGTAGAGAAAATTGAGAAAAAGTGCTATTCACCCCCCCCCCTCTAGCAAGCGCCACGATCTAACAACCAGGACATGGATTCCATCAATAATCAATGGCACAGCATGTAAATTGTATTATCTCTCAACTTACCGGGTCTATTGATTTAACAGAATAAATCTCGCCCATTGGTAAATCAAAGAAATAAAATACTAAGTACACGTGCCCGTTATTATATCGGGATTTAGAGATTGTACTCTATAATAAACGGAGGTCCGATCCAATTATTAAGTCAGTACAAATTGGATCACCTCTATTTTGGTCATGCTCAATGCACACAAAGTGCACTAGTATAATTTTATGGTCAAGATAAACCACACCTAATTACACTACAACCATCCCGATGGTTTGTCCAACTTCATCTCGGTTGTGAGCATCTACTTATACTATGCAAGGGGCTGATAATATTATCTTCTGTGTGTCACAACACACTATGTTATCTACAATGCAAAGTATCAAACGGTTATACACATACTAATATAAACATGCATTAGTGTTGTTATGATTCTCATTCAAAATGTGGATGTCCATACAGAAAATGCAAGACTTTTAGTTTATCTTCTGTGTGTCACAACACACTATGTTATCTACAATGCAAAGTATCAAACGGTTATACACATACTAATATAAACATGCATTAGTGTTGTTATGATTCTCATTCAAAATGTGGATGTCCATACAGAAAATACAAGACTTTTAGTATACATCCTAACTGTCTTCCCTAGAGAAGAGAGGGAGGGGGCGAGGAGTATTGTAGCCCCCATGCAACGCCATAAGGATAGTAGCGAGAATTTCTTGGACTTGCAAAAATAAAAAAAACAACAAAAATGTACCAAGACTTTTGTCTAGGATTAGCAGTCTGGGATAAAATAATAAAAAAAATGCAACTAAAGAGAGTTTCGAAAAGTAAGTAAAATTACCCCAAAAATAAGAATAATGATTGGGAGAGTGAAAATGAGAGAGTGAAAATCATAGTGAATGACGTGGCACCTTACATGCACGATCTCCGACGGGTTCACCGTGCCCCCCAGGGTATAGTTTGATTCGGGGCGGCGACCGAAGGCCGCCAATGGTGTCCAAGCGATAATCGGACGTGTGCATATAAAGTACCACGTCATGCCACATCATTCACTATGATTTTCACTCTTCCATTTTCACTCTCCCTATCATTGCTCAAAAAATAAAAAATCCGAAAAGTGCTCAAGTGGTGGTTCCACTAAAATTGAGCAGCCCCACCTCTGATACCAATTGTAGGACCGAGATGAGTGATAGAGGGGGGTGAATATCGCTTGGCAAAAACTTTAGATTTAATACTTAAATTACTAAGTGATAAAATACATAGTGGAAGCTTTGAGAATAAGCGTAAGAGTTAGAGATATAGAGCAGCGAAAACAAATCACAAATCAAGATCGTTAACATAAGTTGGTTTTACTTGCTTCAGATTCTTTACCGGCTCCTACTACAAGGCCCATGATTCTTGATCGTTTACTTTGGGTGTCACTAAAAATCACAACAAAGTTTACAAATTAATGGGTGCAAAAAAAAATTAACAACAATACCGACTCTTGAAGTGTGAGAACAGGTCTTCGTTCGGAGAGTCGGACGGTGTTTCGGCATTGTCAGAACTTCGGTCGACCCCATTTTATACTAATCACTCAGGCGCCCTAGTCGTACCGAATTGGGCTGAAACTTTATCTACTGCACAGTCAAACTCTATCCTGGTCAGGCGCTTGAGTCCCATTTAGGTGCCTAAGTGCTAACGTCGTTCCTCCACTCAGCACTCGCCACGTCAATCTGACCGTTGCGCCAGCTCAGTCTCCAACTGTCAGCTTTTAGGTGCCTGAGTCCCATTCAGTCGACCTAGTCAAGCTGCTTCAACTTTTTCAGCTGCAACAAGGGTTAGTACCAAACATCCAATAATATATAAATGAGGCATATATGAAACACAGTCAGTGCTGTCTTGGTCCTGACTTTCATGTTTAACCCAAAACCCTAGGTTGGACTGACGCCTACTGTTCCCTCACCAGGGAATGCGTCCTCACCTACTTCTCTCAGGAGAGTTTACCTGTTGTCACCCGGAACCTCCGGTTTGACTTTTGCACGACCTCCGAGAACCCGGAACTCAACGACATTCAACCTCGACACGTCTCGATTCCTGTCCGCGATCCCCACTCGGCAATGTCTTTTGCTTGGTCCCTCGGATCAAGTCTTTGTTGCTCTATCCCCGACCAAGACTTCGTGCACAACCCAGTAGGTCAAGACTTCTTGCTAGTTTACGTAGGACTTTCCTGCAAACTCCACAATCCATTAGTACACAATACTGGCATAACTTGAACCCTTTGCCACTTATCAAAACAAGGTTCGATCAGGTGCTTGTTAGGATGTATACTAAAATCTTTGCCTTTTGGTTAGGATACATCTATATTTTGAAGAGAATCAGAAAATCACACAGTGCATGTTTATATTAGTATGTGCACAAAACGTCTGATGCTTGGCATTGAAGATAACATGTTGCGTGGTGTCGCACAAATGATCATGTTATCAGGTTCCTCAACGAAGCATAAGAAAGTGGCTCACAATCGAGATGGAGTTGGACAAACCATCGGGATGGTTGTAGTGTAATTAGGTATGGTTTATCTTAACCATAGAATTACACTGGTGTACTTTATGTACATTGAGTAGGACCAAAAGAGAGGTCATCCAATTTTTATACTGACTTAGTAAAATAGATTAGACCTCAGATAATATTATGGAGTACGATCTCTTAATCTCGAAATAATGACGTACATATATTATTAATTATTATATCTTTGATTTACCAATGGGCGAGATTTATTCTGTTAGATCGATAGGCTCGGTAAGTTGGGAAATAATATTAATAATATGATGTGCCATTGATTATTGACGGAATCCGTGTCCTGGTGAGTCAGGATGATGATGCCCCCTTGGTGAGCTCAAAAAGGGTCGTCATGTCAATCATGCAAATAGACTATGGTCTGGCATAACAAAAAGGTTGAGTGGTACTAATCAAGGTTCAAGAAAATAATTAATTTAATTATTAGTAAATTAAATTAATTATCGGGCATACGATATCTTAAACATGGGGAGATGGACGACTCATAATATGTGGAGCCCATATGAAAATATGGGAGTTGGTGAGGAAGTACAATGGGATCCTTTAGTGGAATGGATCTCCATTAATGGATCGGGTTTGGATCCATTAGCGGGCCAAGAACCAACTCCTCCTCGTGGTCTCTATCATAGCCCAATAAAACCCCATAGGAGTCATGATGCAAGGCCGGTTAATTAAGGAATTAATTTAGGATTTAATCTCGGATTAATTAAGGAATTAATCTCGGAATAATTAAGGAATTAATCTTGGATTAATTAAATGGTTAATCTCTAATTAATTAAGGAATTATTCTCTAATAAAATTTTGGAATCAATCCATAATTAATTGGAAAAAAATTTTCCAATTAATCATACACAAATCCCATATATAAAACCCTTACCTATCTCTCTCTCTCCAACTCTCCCCTTAGGGTTCTTGAGCGCCGGTGAGAAGAAGCAAGGAGAAGAGGTGATTTCTCCTCACCCTCTCTTGATCTCTTAGGTGTGAAGGACCGGCAGGAGAGGGAGGAACATGGTGGTGCTCAGCTTGGAGCAAGGGAGCGGGCGGAGGTTGACCGGCGGTAGGTTTTGTGCAACTTGCGGCGCCAGCGGCAAGAAGGAAGGAAAGCCCATCTTTCCTTCTTTCTTTCTCCTTGTTCTCTTCTCCTTCCCTCACAGTCGACTCCTCCACTGTGTGCGCAAGCAAGGAGCAAGAAGAAGGAGTCTACGACAGTCGAAAAACAGATGTTTATCCTCTTGGTTTGGCGTCAGCAGTGAGGAGGGAGGATTAGGGGTTTTCCGGTGGGTTTTGGGAAGAAGAAAGAGCTTGCTCAGCTTCCACTTCCTTTTCTTCATCTTCCTAGCAGCTTCTCGTTGCTGCTTCTTGGCCGGCCGGAGCATGGAGCTCAAGGTGGTCGGCGGCAAGAGGTGGCACTACAAGAAAAAAGTTAAACAACAACGCTTTTTCCGCGTTGTCGTTAATGCTTAAAAAGCGATGTTGATGAAGCTGTTGTAGAAAGTATATCTACGACAACGATTTTTCCGCGTTGTGGTTTGGAGCAAAGACAACGCTTTTTTCGCGTTGTCTATTGGTTTTTAAAAAGTGTTGTTATTGACGCTGTTGTTAAAAGTCGGGTATCAAAGACAACGCGGAAAAAGCGTTGTGGTTTGGCACAAAGACAACGCAAAAATCGTGTTGTGTATTGTTACTTAAAAAACGTTGTCTTTTTAATAGGCAGTGTTTTTCACAATTTATAATATTCACAATTTATAAACATTTTTATTCACAATTGATAATATTCACAATTTACAATATTCACAATTTACAAGCATTTTTATTCACAATTGATAATATTCACAATTTACACTGATAATAGTTTACAAAATTCACTTATAATACAGTGCATTATTTACAAAAGTGTTTGTATTCCATATTAAATACAAAAAATATCTCAATTCACAAGTTCTATAAAACTTCATCATTCACAAGTTGTTCTTTGGGGCTGCTTGTTAACTCGAAATCTTTCCTCCTCTTTATAGCACCAATAAGGTGCTAGATTCCGTGAGCTAACCTTTTCCACCACAATCATTTGGATTCCAGTAAAACAGAGAATTCAGAATATCTCACAATGATTGATGACACAGATTTAAAAACCAGAAGAAAAAAATACTTACAGCTCTCTTATTTGTAGATAAAGCAGATAGTTCATTATTCGTAGATAAGGTGGATTTTGAATATTGAGTGCCAACCGCGCCAATAATTGCAAAATCCATGAGCAAGAAGAGGCCTTGGTGAATCAGTGACTGGTCGCCAAGGCTGTTACTAGCAAACCTAGGATCAGGAATGGCTGAGCACTAGTCTGCTTGTGAAAAATGAAATCATCTTATTCCAATTTTGATGTCGAAGACCAGGATACATGAAATGAAATGGAATTACCTGATACTCAACATCATACTTAATAGGATCTTTCAAGAAGTATTGGAACTGCCAAGAAAAATGTGAAAATATCACGAACACAAAACCAGAGCAGTTTTCCTACCCCAAAGAGAAAGCACACAAATATATATTTTTGGGTTATATCAGGTATTCATTTTCAGAGGATTCCACTGCAACCTCAGATTTTTTTGCTAGGGGAATAGCTCGCTGAGGTGGATAATTCATACCTGAAAATATATTTGCGGGAGAATCAGTCCAAGCAATGCTAGTGCATAGAATGGTTTATCAGCACCAAGGAGGTACGCTGGAACAAGGATAAAAAATGTTACAAGTGGATTCTATATTTAAAATCAATATAAACAAGCAGTCAGAAGGCAATAACAACATGCTTTTATCTCCACCAAATCTGTCAAAGACTATAAGAAGTTTAAATATCAATTTGATTGATCATTTTATGTTAGTCAGCTATGGCACTGAACAAAATAATCACACTGCAGCATAAGTTGAGAAGCTGGACGACAGAGAAGCAAAAACCCAGAAAAAGGTGATAAAGGAAATAATATTCCCATCTACATGGCACGAGGAAGAGAAGCAAGTTAGAGATAGATTCATATGAAAAGATGCTTTTGTGCTAAATCTTTCAATACGACATTCAACTTACAAAAAAAGTTGCCCTTTTATTAGCTTCCAGAATTACTTTATGCATTTCATACTTGCAAGACTGTGTCTGAGGGATTCTATTGAAACATGGGAAGAAAAAGAGAAGATGAGAAAACTATATATGTATCTATATACCTGCAACTGAGAACTGGGTTATATCTATAGCACCTACGCAAATCCATTTAGCAGTATCCATGCCAAAAGCAACTGGAAGTGACTGTGAGAACAGATGTACAATTATGGACGTCAGTTTAAGCCATACCAATGCTAGGATTATGGAAATATGGGCTATGAGCCAACCTGAAGTCCCAAAGCCCTGTCTCCTTCAATGCTTTTAAAATCATTTACTATCGCAATGCCAAGCTGAAACAAAAGAACAGGATATTAAATTAAATAGCGCAATATGTTTCCAAGACTAGCTTGTAGAATAACTGCTAGTACCCCAGCTATGCTATAAAGGAGTGTCAAGACAATTATATCAGGTGTTAGCATTCCAAAGAGTGCTTGACCAGCCCACCTACCAACATACATTTGAACAGAAAGCTCAGAGCAGAAATAAATGGTAATGAAGCAAGAGCAGAACCAATTATGATAACAGGCATCCACAACTACCATGGCAAACAGATGTAACTTGCTCCTAAAGCAAAATTTCCAATCCAGCCATTCTGCTTGAGCTGCAAGAGCCAGAAATTAAAACGAGAGTAAATAGATTTTAAGGATAGTTTGGTTCTAACAATCCAAAATTCCACTTGAACCAGGACAGTAGAGATGAAATGTCTGTGTACTTTAAGAGGAGGCGCTGAATATATGTAAGAGAGAAGAGATCCACCCACAACCAACAAAAATATGTCAGGAGATTTGTGCCCTGCCTGAAATTAGGTGGTTAAAGATTTTAGTGTGGAGAAAAATACTAAGGTGTCCCATGTGAGTTAACATGGTTCAAATACTCAAGAAGACCTACCCACACATCTAACATGCCTGCCAATCCAAGGCCAGCTAAAAGAAGCACCCAAATTTGGGTTATAACCTGAGAAAGAGATTTATTAAAAACGATGCAATTGTTTCTTAACAAGTTTGCACAATGAACAATTCCTTGTCCTTTCACCAACCAAACATTAGCCAATTAATGTTTCATAAAATGATTAAAGGAAAGAAGATAATCTGCTAATTCCATTGCTACCTATAACATCCAAAAAGCTTTTTCTGCTCTGTTACAGCAGACAATAGTTGCAACCGGTTGTGGAGCCAGAAAGTTTTTCTTAGTGGGTGGAGACAATGTTTTCAAAATTGTTTCGAACCAGGCAGCAACAAAGTACTGAATCCAGTTGAACTGAGCATCAAACTGAGAAAATTCAAGAAAGAATCAAACAAATGTCAAACCCAATTGTGCCTGACTGATTTATCCATTTTCTAGTTTTTTCTTCTTTTTGAATTATCATTACATTTTCCTCATTTTTGTTTAACTAGTTGGATTCATTGAACGTCAGAACTAGCCCTAATCAGTAACTACTTATCGATTTAATATATACATAAAGCACATGATTTATCATATCTATAGTTTGTTGTCAATATGATTTCATATTTACAAATTATGATAGCTCAATACGATATATTCTGCTATGACTATGATAGCTCAATACGATATATTCTACTGCGACTATGATAGCTCAATACGATATATGCTACTGCGACTTATGGCATAATTGTCTATGTGCATGTAAGAGATCCTTTTCATAATGCATTAATATTCTCTTTTTTTTTGGATTAATTGGTGTTGTATGTATTTACTTTCACCCTTGGAAATCAAGATTGGAAGGGTGGTGGTATGAGAAAAAGTGTGAGGAAGTAAGGAATGTAGTTGCCCATTAAGTAGTTTTTTGATAGATAATGTGGTGGGTAGTGTTGGTATCTAGTATGGTTTGACAATAAAATGGGGAAAAAATTATTAATCCTTACATGTATTACACTACGTTATTGATTTTTGTGGTCCCCCTACTTCAACATAGGTAGTTTCACCTTGGGTTGCGACAATGACTAAGTAGCAGATGAATGATAAATGTCGGTGTCACATGGATCTTGAAAACATAGGTCATGGAAATGAATATTATTTAGTTTAATAGATTTATACCTCAATCTCAGAAATTGCTCCTGAAGGAATAGGACGATAAGGCTCATTAATTGCATCAATTTCTCTATCATACCAGTCATTCAATGTTTACAAGCAGAGTCAAATGAATGCGATGGTTCATATTCCTTTACAGAAAATTTTGGTTTTAGAGGTTCTAAATATAGTGTGCATCAGCATACCTGTGTATATCCTGTTAGACAAGGTCCAGACATTATCATACAGACAATAGCTTTAGCAACATCTTCAACATTCCAATGAAAATTTCCTGGAAAATTGGCAGTTTAAACATCCACTGGTAAGCAAATCACTACCTCAAAAGATGATAGAAGAAAAGTCAAACATAAGGATGCATACACTTACCCATCCCAAATCCCATATTAGCAAAAAACTCATTCAACAAAGCGATCCTTTACATAACAGTTGTGTTATTTAACAAAGATATCAAAGTTAATTACTCAGCTAGATCCTCAAACATGTGAGAAGCAGGTTCCTTTCAAAATAATTTTGACAGAAAAATAAGATAACCACATGAAATTCAGATGAACAATTTGAAAGAAGAAAAGAAATCTAAGGAATTTATTATTGGATTATATTTGTGTTCCTCTTAAAGGAGACATCATGGTCCCACCCTTAGATAATTAGATAAGGTGATGAAACAACATGACAAAATCATATGGATGATATTTTGGATTTATATTTACTGGCTTATACCTCGAAATCTGACAAGATTAAAAGATAAATTTCTATAGGATTTAACAAAATGGGTAATGATCGAGATATAAGTAATGGAAAACATGCATAAATGTTTAGAAATTACTAAGGTATAAACTATAAACAAAATAAATGTGTAGAAATGAAAGAATTCTAGGAGAGCTGCAAGGATGAATCATACTTTTGAAGTACATATTTATGTTTATAGAGGGGATGTTACATGTTTCATTCTGCAGGACCTTTTGACCATTTTCTTATACGAAAGTCTTTATAAATGATATTGTTATGGACAAATACAGTGTAGCTAAATTAAATGAGAATCGAATTAGATATTCAATCTGAATGGATTGTATTATGAAAGCATACTACATTACAGGATAGAGATGGACAGTATCTCTGCTCAACAACAAAAACTAGGGAATATAAGAAATAAATTAGGCCAAGTTATCCACCAATGCAAGAAAGAGTTTGTTTACCAGAAGCAGCAGCTCCACAAACCACTCCCCACACTAGTGGAGGCCAAGTGACTGGTTTTGTAAGTTGAAGACGTATCTTCCATTTATTCTGTTCTTACAAAAGAAGTCACTTCAATATTTGACAAGTACAAAAAATAACTTAAAATGAACACACAAGTAAAATGAATTAGAAAATACAAGTTGTTCTTCCTAGCCATCATCTTTGAAAGAGAACAAGCATGTAAACAAAAAGTTAAATACTGTGACGTAGAAAAGTTGAAAAAACAGAAGACTTCATTCCAGTAGTTATATCATCTACTGAATATTATCTGGCATTGGAAGATTCTACCCAGCAAATATTACAAAGTCATAGTTTGATTTTGACAATATATTATCACTAGCAAATCACAGCCTGAAAAACTAAACCATCTAGGCGATGTAGAAGATGTGACTTATTCTCACTTTACTTACATATCTTCTTTGGTATTTCTTTCATATTCTTTCTCATGTTTCTATTTCATGTTAGTATAGAGGTGTGGTCATGCAAGTGAGAGATCTTGGTCCTGATCATGAGCTTGCCTTAATAATATTTTAGCAAGAGCCAAGCAATTTTGTTAATGAATCTTCCTTTAATTCCCATGTTGTTGCTATTACTTAACTTTTATTTTATTAATCATAATCTGTTTTACAAACCATTTTTCTACCAAAAATTCCACACCAAGGAATTGAAGATAGAATGGAATGAAATTCTTTTCAACATATCTTGTATTAGTTATCCTTTCTTTCTTTGTCCCAGATTGTGCACTAAATAGTAACTTGGACAGAAGATTAAGCATTTCAGAATGTACCTCTACCAATATTTTCCTTCACCAAACACCTTGTTAAGGAACTTCCACAAGTTTACAAGAAACACCATTAGACTGTCGGCTTTAGATGTTTCTCACTTGACTTCCACAAAAGCAACACACCGAAGATAAAGAACTTCCTCTCATAATTTATTATAACAAGATGCTAATGATGATCAGATTCTCTTATCTATTCTGAATAAAAAATAAAAGAATAACTTGTTCCCAAATGGCCTGAATCTCATGAAGTGCATAAACATTTACAATCCTCATCTCAAACTGAGACCACTTGACTGATCTTATCCAATATAGAGTTGTAAATCTTGCAGCTCTAGGAGAGAATTTTATGATGTGATTAAGGATGGCCAGCTTACTGCATGATGAATAGCATAGGCCAGATTCATGCAATGACACAAGTGGGATGCTTGAGCTAATAAAGAGACAGTTGTAAAAATATTGCTAAGTTGGGAATTGTTAAAAAAGCTTGGTGCCCCAAAAGTTGTCATTTTCACAATGCCATTGGCTGTGGAAATAGGACTGGAGAACAATAAGATAATCAAAAAATGAATGAAGAAATTTGTACAATGTGTGTTTCTGATTAAAGGAAATGTTATGAAACAAGCTAAAGGGGTATTTGAAGGGATGTAGACCCAGTACACCTTCACATGGTTATGACTAGTTCATGAGGATTCTCTGGCTACTGGAAACAATCAATAGCAGCTTGTGCAAATACACACTCAACCCAACCAGAACAAACGAAGAATATTGCTGAAAAGGACTCGAATCACACAAACAAGTAACTTGGGGCGCACATCAAAATGGTTAAAGGGCATTCACTTAAGCATGTTCGTAAACTAGATCAATAGGGAGGCCTTGTCGAACTAAATAATGTATCAAACATCCGTCCGGTGTTTAAACTAATTCATCCAATTGTTCAGCCAAATGTCTGATCATCAAAAGATGTAACAATATGAAGAAAAGGAGCTTGAAGTAGTAATCAACAGAACAATTTTTTATCAGAAGAAAAGGAGGCTCGAAGCGGTAATAGATAGGATCAGGATATTTTCCTTCCGAAATGTTTACCGATTCTCGAGCCGCACCCTTGATGCCAAGAAGCTGATTGAGGCTCGACCCACCACCAGCTCCACCTCTTGACGGTGCCTTCTCGGGCGCCGTAGCTTTGACGGCTGCACAGTGACATAATAAGTAAAACTATTCTTTCTCTCAAGTCTCAGTAGAACTGCATAAAACGAACAGGCAAAAGCAGGCGCAAAATGACGACATCCTACTGAAATGCAATCACCCCTTACAAACCTTCGTTGGCGTCAGTCTCAGCCGCCTTGACTGTAAGCCTCCTCCGCTCGGAGGCTCCTATTTAGTTCCCAAACAGTCAAATAAATCTGAGAAAACCGGCGAGAAATAGAGAGGAATGCTTGAGAGAAAGGACTCACTACTTCGGCAATAGTGACAAGAGAAGGGTGGAGGAGCGCGGCCGGCCGGCGAACTGTGACGAAGAGGACTGCGAGCGGAGGAGGAAACCTAATAGCATACTGTTGTACTTCCAGGTTTGGGTTGCAACAGACACTGAGAATCTGGAAGTAGCATACATTCCATTTCAGAAACCCTTAAGGATTTCAGAAACCCTAAACTGGAAAATGCCTAGGGTTTTAGAATCTATCGATCTTACTCCCAAAGCGGTAAGAGAGAAGTGTGATTCGAGGAGGATGTACCTTGGTGTAGTAATTTGCAACCCCCTTCTCCCCGAGCGTCACCAGCAGAAGCTTGAAATCTGACCGCCACAGAGTCAGAACGTCGGCGACTGCGAGAGAGAGAGATGGAGAAGGTAGTGGCGAGCGTCGTGATGCTGCCGCTGGGGTTCAGTTTCCACTCGACGGACGAAGAGCTCATGGAGGATACTTCTTGGTGGTGAGCTAGGAGAAGATGTATGTTCACCAGATCGTACACAATGTCGATTTCGTGGAGAGGAGAGGACGAGGGAGGTGGCAATGAGGGAGGTGGAGGGAGGTGGAGGGAGATATTTCGCGGAGAAAAGAAGCGCGGAGAGATTTTTCGCGAACCGCTGAGGGTTGGCAATAAGCGAGGTGGAGGGAGGGGATGTGTTTTTTATTTTAGCGGGAAATACGACAACGCTTTTAAAAAACGCTTTTGTAACAGCGTTGTCTTTCATCCGAAACCACAACACTAAGCACATCGCATCATTATAAAACGTTGTCGTTATTAAAAAGTAAACCACATAGACAACGCTTTTCACTAAAAACGTTGTAAAACAAAAAAAGACAGCGTTTTTTTTAAAAAACGTTGTCGATTGGGCGTTGTTGATTGCAAAAATTCTTGTAGTGTGGAGGGGCGAGAAGAGTAATTGTCGAACCCCTAGCTAGGGTTTTTGCTACCAAAAGGGGAAGAGGCTTGAAGAACGTGGTTTTGGCGTGCCTTGGGGACTCCATGACTTGGTAGATCGTCGCCCACACGATGTCCAAGAGGGGAGGGTCATATGATAGAAGACTACGAGGTAAACGGCGAGGTATATTTCTCCCGAGCTCTAGTTTTTTTTTGATATGTTTTGTTTGTGCCATATTGCTTTGCTTTGTCATTTCATGTATGTTAATTGATTATTTTGATTCGTTGTCATAGATAATAATTAATTAACTGGACCCCGAAGATAAACACAAAAACTGGCGATCCAAATCGTGATCTTTTCCGCGGATAATTAATCTGGAAAGTTACAAGGCCTTAACCTCGGTTTCGGCCAAGTTGTAACTTGGATTAATTAACACGAAGACGAGTCAGTCGTTAGAAGGACGGGTCTCTATTTGGATTATTTTTTTTAATCTGTATCCATAGAGAGGTCTTTCAGATATGACCCCGTGGTTGTCTTGGAAACCGCTAAGCCATACCAACAATTGGTATCAGAGCTGTGTTTCCGATTTTGTGTGTTTAGGATTCGGTTATTTTTTCTGCACATTATCATGTACATTATTTTGCTGGATGATATTTTGGATGTGCATAGACTAACATTGTGATGCAGCCACTAGATTCCAACTATTATGGCAATTGTGTTGTTTGTATATGATTGATTTTGTGATGTAAATTATTTGAATCCTCGGGGTTGACGAGGCTAGATAAGCTATTTAATTTTTGTAATAAAAAATGACACTTGTTTAGCCAAGCTTTCTATTTACTTTTGATCTAGATGACATGTACACTCCCTCGTGGAGTATAGGATCAATGGATGTAAATAAGTAAGCTAGTTATCTCGGCTTGGGGCAATCCTTCATGGTGGCTTGCGCATGGAGAGGATGGAGTGGACGAAGTGAAGACATGACAGAAGGTGCATTGGAAACCAAGGTCATAATAGTTCAAAAATTTAGAGTGTTTTTTCCTTTGCACTATTATTATTGGTTTGTGTGCTTGTTATGTGTGTCTATGTGGAAAACCTCAAACGCAAATAACTAATTGGGAGAGGGACCCTAAGGGTCCCACGACCTCCATTACAATCTAACAAGTGATGCGAACAAGCCCACGCGTTGGCTCTGAGTGCCTTCCAACATAACGGATAGGCTTGTTCTGCGGATCACTAGGTTAGAAAAGATTATAGAAAATTATTGAAAAACATGTGTATTTCCCCAATGGAAGACACATAATCGAAAATAATTTTCTTAGTGTCGTGTAATGGTAAACATTTAGATATGAATATTAGTATCATCCCCAACGGAGTCACTGCTATTATTTGTATGGCCGAAGCAACTATTAATTTTGCTTGTCAAAAGGTTAGGTTGACAAAATAGCAAAATTAATGGGTAAAACCTCCTCTCACGAATGTAGAATTCGTATACGTCCACACTATCGTGGCATGCAAAATTCTCGGTGTTTGAGGTGTTGGTAGATTTTGTAATAAATTGTTTGGAGGTGTCAATTTATTTCAAAAATCTAAAGTATGTAATTGTTATGGTTCTCAGGTATTTTAAAATGGATCTAGACCCACAAGACCTAATTCAAAGAGAAATCCAATTAAATGCCCCTAGTGATGAAATGGATTGGGAATTAAATATGAATTTTGTCTCTATTGCCGAGGAACCCAAGTGTGATCTTGCCGAGTTCTGTACCAAAAAGCCTAGCGAGATTAACAATGAAGAGGAGTTTGAATATTTTAGGAAATGGCTAGAAGTAGACGAGACGACTGAGTGTCATCAGAATCAGGCTTCTTCCATTACCAGTAAAATATAAGAACTAGATGAACTCTTCGGGGAAAGTAATCGAGCTGCTAGGCATAAGGTCTTGCATAACTTGATGACAATTGTCTTAGTTGAAGGCATGCCTATAAGGGACCATGTCCTCAAAATGATGGCTTGGCTGAAGAAGATGTAAATCCTTGGAGCAAAAATTGATGGGGAAACCCAGATCAATTTCATCCTTGTATCTCTACCAAAGAGTTTTGAGGAGTTTTGCCTAAGATAAAATATGGAAGAACGTACATATTCGTGGGCAGAACTTCTGACAGAACTCAAGGCAGCAGAGGCGGCATCTCTTCAGAGTTCATAGATTTTCATGGCTCAAGATATTTCTTCTTTTAAGCCGAAAGGAAAGAAGAAGAAGAAACGGTCTGAGGTAAAGAAAGTGGCAGGATTACAGGGACCTCAGGGATGCATGAAGAACCCGAAAGGCAAGTGCTTTGTGTGCAAGCAGTCAGGACATTGGAAGACGGATTGTCCCCGTCGTCAGATGAGTGATACAGGTATATTTTCTTCTTGTCATTGTAACATATTTAGTGGTGATGATATCTACCAGTACCTGGTGTGTAGATACGGATGCCTCTAATTATGTCTGCATTTTTATGCAGGGGTTCCAGGAAACCCGACGGCTAGCTGAGGAGGATATTGCTGACTACATGGATGGCTATAGAGATGACTTTTGCAGTGGGAGTTTTGACTATTTCATTTATGTCTTTAGTATAGGATGATATAGTTTTGGTTTTATAGATCGTCATTATGTACTTAATTTTTAGAAAGAACTATTGTTCAGTTTCTGGAATAAAGATATTTTCTATTGCTTTTATTTGTTAAAAGTGGAATAGAAGGAATGTCTATTAAAAGTACGTAGATAGGCAATTAATATATAAAACCAAAAGAACTCCCATGATGCAATTGGATGTTTAATAGCCTATCATCTTAACTAAAGTAGGGGAAAGGTTTCTTCCAAGTAGAAGCAAACATATATTTTGGCCCTATGTTTTGGTCTTGTTAATCTCTAATGAAATTCAAAGGTTGGTGACCAATGAGCCCTAGGGTTCATTGGTAAATGGAAGACTTGTCTTCCTTAAAATCTTTGACTCTCATTAAGGAAGTAACAATACCAAAGAGGCTTGTCCTAAGCCTTGGGGCATAGAGCCAAAAGTATGTAGGAATTGGTTCATCATGATAAGTATAGGTCCTTAGACTATTCAGAATAGAGGTACTTTTAAATACCTTGTTTATTTTATAAATAATTATTTAAAGGACTAATACCTCTAGGGATAGTTGAAGGAATTACTTATCAGACATTGGGATTCTATCCCAACTCCTTGCACCTAGCGTACCCCAACAAGATGGTGCAACCATTGGAAGGAAGAAGGTCTCTTAAGGTATTAGTTAGGAAGATGATAAGCCACTCTGAGATTAGCTACATTTGTTCAAGTGGATAAGTCCTGGATATGACGGCATATATGAATGATTCTATCCAGGTTAAGTAATCTCTTAAAATCATAGAAATGTAGACTAAGTGATGACTTAGTCTAAGACATGTTCAGATTATGAGGTGTTCAACATATGTGCTAAAGAGAGACATTTACAACTTGGAATCTAGTGCATATGCTTGTAGGTTATCCTAAGGCAACAATAAGGTGATTTAATAGTCTTAAGAACCAGAGGAAATTCGTTGGAACGAATGTCTGATTCTTAAAGAAAGACTATGGAATAGACCACAAGTCCACAAGAACAATTACTCTGAGGTACATTCCAATCTTAGTACCAACAGTACAAGAAGATGTACCACAAGATATTGCACCTCGTGTCACAGAAGATACACAAAGCGTAGCTTATCATAGTGGGAGGGTTGTCAGACAACCTGAAAGTCTCATGCTCATGGAGAGTCTATGGACTGGGTTCTAAGTGAACATGAACTGAATCCCTAGACCTATGACAAGGATGATCTGCTTTGAAGAGACAAATCCGGTTGTATGGATTTGTCCAAAGGACGGATAATATTGTGTAAGATGTGATAGGAACGAAATGTAGGACCGGTGCCGTCGATAGAGGGGGGTGAATATCAACCGTGAAAAACTCTCACAGAAACTTCGTAGAAAAACTCGGATCGTTCTGAACTTAGAACGTTAGTAGCACAGCGGAAAAGTAAATAAACAAAATAAAAGCAATACACAGGGACACAGCGGGATTTATTTACTTGGTTCCCAACCCCCCAGGGTCAGTACGTCCAAGGCCTATGTACTCGGCGTGAGTCCACTATTGGTCTCCTTTCCGGAATTTCCAGAGGCGGAGAAAACCCGTCATACAGTGTAGAAGTACAAGCACAAGTACAGAAAAATTAAGTACGGAAAATTAAATGCAAACCGAACAAAACAAAGTTGAAGCTCGGCTGATCTGGACCTCCGAAGTGCCGCACACTTCCTCCTGGAGCCTCCCGGTTGTAGAGCCTTGGCTTTAGCTTGTTGTCATCGGTCAGAATGATCAGAATGGCTTGTAGCAGTTGTGTCTGAAGCAGAGGGGTCGAAGCCCCTTATATAGGCCTCCTGGGGGCGCACCGATAAACCCGGTTAAACCTTATCCCCGCGTCGACCTCGCCGCAGCTGATAAAACCTTTGACCAGGGCACCCCGGACCTCCCGGGTGCCCTCATGAGGGCTTATATGTGTTTCGGGCTCAAAACTGCAAATACAGCTTTGAACCAAGGCGCCCCGGACGCTCCGGGCGCCCTGCTTGACACCTATTCTACTTACCAAACAAGACTGCCATTTTCTTGCTTTAGCTTGGGCGCCCCCAACACAGGGGGCACCCTGCTTCAGGGCCTCCAGCAGGTTGCTTTGTCTTCCAATCTTGGTACCTGCAAGATACACAAACACAAAGCACATATACATATAATATTAGCCTTAAGGACTTGGTTCGGACTTTGGATCTCCATGAAACCCTAGGTCGAACCGGCGCATGTTCTCACCCCCGAGAACGCGCCTTCCACCTACTCCTTTCAGGAGCTGGTTGCCACCCAGTCCTTCGGGTGGACTTTTGCTTAGCTTTCGATTACTCCGGATCTCGAGACGCCCGAACCCCGACCCGTCTCTACTCCTGTCCTTAGTCATCGCTCAGCTAAGTTGCTTAGTCCCTTTGACCAAGACTTTATTACCTAGCAGTCCTCCGCCAGGTGCCTAGCAGTCCTTCGCCAGGTCTTCATTCCCTAGCAATCCATCGCCAGTTGCCTAGCAGTCCTTCGCCAAGTCTTCAAAGCCTAGCAGTCCTTCGCCAGGTGCCTAGCAGCCCTTCGCTAGGTCTTCATTACCAAGCAATCCTTAGCCTGGTGCCTAGCAGTCCTTCGCTAGGTCTTAGACTCCTAGCAGCCCTTCGCTAGGTGCCCAGCATCCCTTCGCCAGGTCTTAGGGTTTCGATGCCTAGCAGCCCTTCGCTAGGTGCCCAGCAGCCCTTCGCTAGGTCTTAGGGTTTCACTGTTCCCCTTTGTCTGTTCATTGTATCACTGACTTAAGTGTATTGTCAAACATTAAAACACTTAAAGAAGAACATCATTGATGCAACTTGCACCGACAATCTCCCCCTTTTTGATGTTTGACAATAACTTAAGTTAGATTGGTTAAAGGGGCTAACTTACCATCCTTGGGAAAAAATAAAAAAATGATATAAGTTTTACATTTTTGATTTTTGGGAGAAAATTTTCCTAACTTAAGCACACCTCTCCCCCTTTGTCATACATAAAAAAAACACAAGAAAATACTTGTACCAACAATGAAAATCTTTGGTTCTTTTTGAGAATACATAGTGCAAGATTTTTGAAAACATTGTATTTTGAATGGTATATTGCATTTTTTGAAAGATGCATATTTTGAAAAAGATGCTATGCGCTTTGAAAAGTACAAGTACTCTGAAAATTATTATGATCTTAAAAAATGCAAGTACTTTTGTAATTTTTGAAAAATATAAGTACTTTTGGAAAATGCATAACTTTTGAAAGAATGTTATTTTGAAAAATAAATATTATGCATGTTTTGCAAGTACTAACTATTTTTGAAAAAGATGAAACTTTGAAAAATCTATGTAATTTTTGAAACATAATATTTTACTTGACTAGGTTTCTTTTCCAATCTGACACAATTCTAGGAAACCTTGTTAACTGCAAGGATATTTTTCTAAGTGTCCTGGAAATTCTTCAAACTCAAGCAGAATTTTGCCAAAAAAAAAAGAAAAAAATGATAGTACTTTTGAAAATATATGCTAGTATATTTTGAAGAATGTGTGAACTTTTGAAGACCCAATATTTTACTTGACTTGGTTTATCTTCCAGTCTGACACCATCCTGGGAAACCTTGTTGGCTACAAGGACATTTCCTAAGTGTCCTGGAAGTTCTCCAACCCAAGTAAACATTTTTTTTTCAAAAATAATTTCATAAGTCACACAAATTCTAACAAATAGAATATTAGTATTTTGAAAGACTTAGATTTTTAGCAAGATTTTGAAGATATGAAAACATGTTATTAAATAATTCTTTTAATTTGACCTCCCCCTAAACTTGACTCAGTCCTGGGAAGCTTGTTGACCACAAGTACTCTTCCTCTGAGTCTTAAAGTTTGATTCAGATTAAAAAGAAATGTTTAACAACAAAAAAATGAATAATTACCAAAAAAAACTTTTCTGAAACTCTTCAAAATCTTTTGACTCAGACTCCCCCTAAATTTGACACATCGTAGGGATCCTTGAAGATCTTGAAGTGGACCTTTCCTCTGTGTCTTTAGGGTTTTATCAAAGTCAAAGAAACAGGTAAATTTTTGAACATATAATTTTTTTTATTTATTTTTTTTAACATAAATCCTTTTTGAAAACACATGTAATAATGATTTAAAGCATAGTTTTCGAAAAGTATTTTTCAAATGATAGTAATGTTTAAAGTGCAGTCTTGAAAATCATTTCAAAAAAAAAGGAAAAGCACTCCCCCTGTACCCGATACCGTTTGACTCTATCTAAGTGTCTTAAGAAACTTTAGTGTTGTCCTAAGAGGCTTGTGTCTAATTGTGTGAGTCAAACACTTTTCAAAGGAATATAATTTTTTAAAGCATATGCTGTATTGACAATCAAACAAGCATGAAATCGATACAAACATTATTATGTTGAAGCACTATTTTGAAAATATATTTTTAGAAAAATATTCTAGCAATTTTGAAAGACAATTTTGAAACATGCTTATCAATTCATTAGTCTTTAACATCTCACCTATTCTAGATGTATCAATACAGCAAGCATGGTTGCCTTATAGGTGTATTGTGAGATGCTTGGATCATTTTTCATAATTTATTATTAACTCTAAGATTTAATTGAAGCTTGTGTTAGATTTGAATTTGACAAGAAGTAACTTGAATTTGAATTTCAAAAATTGGCTTCCAGGTCTTGGCGAGGCACTAGGCCTTCTTTGGCCGTAGCCTTATTGGATCATCAACCCTTTCCTTGACAAAGCCTTTTAATGAAATTTCATTTTCAAAATTACTTGTTGAAAAATTCTGGTCTAACTAGTTTGGGTCTTGGATCGGTAGCTTCGGCTAGTTTCACCAGTCTAAAGAGACCAAGTATACTTGATCTTATTAGAATTGGCTTCCCTAACGTACTATCATCTCACCGCCACCCAATACCAGGTTGATCAAGTTTCAATTATTCTTTTTCCTATAGCCGTTCTAATATATGCATAAAATTTAAATATGAATGACATGTCATATATTTAAAAGAAGTAGCAAATGCATGGCAAGACAATTATGCATGAGTCAAACAAGTCCAATCATTTTATTTAAGATTCTAATGATGTATCAAATTCCTGATTTGATACATGTCGTGTGAACTGGCGAATATGTCAACCCACTTTGACATATTTAATATTATTAATTTTAATTGTTATAGTTTGGGTAAAATTTTATTTTAGTACAAGTTTAACTTGTCTAACGATTAGTTGGAGATTATATTGATTAAGGATTAATTAAGATTTAATTTGAATTGAATTTAGATTTTAATTTAAATTTAATTTAGATTTAATTTAATTTTAATTTAATTTGAATTTAATCTAATTTTAATTTAATTTAATATGAATTTAATTTAATTTGAATTTAATTTAATTTGAATTTAATTTAATTTGAATTTATTTTAATTTAATTTGAATTTAATGTAATTTGAGTTTAATTTAATTTGAATTTAATTTAAATTTAATTAAGATTTAATTTGAATTTATTGAATTAAATTAAGATTTAATTTGAATTTATTGAATTAATTTAAGATTTAATTTGAATTTAATTAAGATTTAATTTGAATTTATTGAATTAAATTAAGACTTAATTTGAATTTAATTAAGATTTAATTTGAATTTATTAATGTAAATTAAGATTTAATTTGAATTTAATTAAGATTTTATTTGAATTAGTTGAATTATTTGAATTAATTTAATTATTTGAATTAATTGAATAATTTGAATTAATTGAATTAAATGAATTAATTTAATTATTTGAATTAATTTAATTAATAATAATTGTTGAATTAATTGAATTAATTTGTTTTGTTAATAATTGTGGATTTAAGTTCATCATTTTCATTATTTCGAAAATTTCTACTTCATCTTTATCTATCTTTTCAAATTTTTCTAACAATTCAGATTTATTTAAACTTTTTTTAATTTTTATTAATTATGGCCTTAATCTTAGATAGTTTCATATCCTCCTTATCCTCAAAATTACATCTTTTAGTGTCCTCAAAATAGGAGGAGTAATTTGGGCCACTAATTAATATTTTGTAATAATCTTCAAGATTATCTATAATTGAGTTATTATTTAGGAGAATTTTATCTTCAATATTATTCTCAGAATGATCCTCAAAAATAATTTCACAATTATCTTCAGAATTATCTTCACTAACTTCAGACATATCTCTAGAATTATCCTTAAGGTTTTCAAATTTGAATTCGGAATTATCCTTAGGATTTTCAAATTTGAATTCCGAATTATCCTTAAGATTTTTGAATTTGAATTCAAATTTATCCTTAGGTTTAATTTTATCTGAATTAAAATTATCAGAATTAAGTTTATGAGAATTAAAATTATCAGAATTAAAATTATCAGAATTAATTTTATCAGAATTAATTTTATCAGAATTAAAATTATCAGAATTAAAATTATCAAAATTATGATTATCAGAATTAAAATTATCAGAATTAAAATTATCAGAATTAATTTTATCAGAATTACAATTATCAGAATTAAAGTTATGATAATTTATTTTAGAAATTACTGAATTGATGTTCTGGATTAAATAATTAATTTTTGATATTTTAGTCATATCTGCATTTTCTAATTTGACATGCAAAACATTAATTTTACTATGCAGAAAATCTAATTTATCAGAAAAATTAACTTGGTTATCAAAAGACAGTGCAGGAATTTTGTAACTTTTCGGAACGTAAATTTTACGTACCTTTACCGGACATTTATTTTTGTAGTGTCCGAATTTCTCGCATTTAAAGCATCTGATGTGATTTTTGTCCCTCCGGACTCCTGGCGCTGGTGTCTCCTTTGCCGCTAGTGGTGTAGATCGAGTCTTATGAGTAGGACACTGATTTTTATAGTGCCCTCTCTCCCTGCATGTGAAGCACGTGATATGAAATTTAAAAATAGACATTTAAATAAAATATACCTGATTCACCCCTGAGCTCCCCCTCAACTCCTGGCGTCGTTGCTCTGTCGGCGGTTAGTCCGGTGAAGAGCGGCTCGGCTCTGATACCAATTGTAGGATCGGTGCCGTCGATAGAGGGGGAGTGAATATCGATCATGAAAAACTCTCGCGGAAACCTTGTAGAAAAACTCGGATCGTTCTGAACTTAGAACGTTAGTAGCACAGCGGAAAAGTAAATAAACAAAATAAAAGAAATACACAGGGACACAGCGGGATTTATTTACTTGGTTCCCAACCCCCCAGGGTCAGTACGTCCAAGGCCTATGTACTTGGCGTGAGTCCACTATTGGTCTCCTTTCCGGAATTTTCGGAGGCGGAGAAAACCCGTCTTACAGTGTAGAAGTACAAGCACAAGTACGAAAAATTAAGTACGAAAAATTAAATGCAAACCGAACAAAACAAAGTTGAAGCTCGGCCGATCTGGACCTCCGAAGTGCCGCGCACTTCCTCCTGGAGCCTCTCGGTTGTTGAGCCTTGTCTTTAACGCATTGTCGTCGGTCAGAATGATCAGAATGGCTTGTAGCAATTGTGTCTGAAGCAGAGAGGTCGAAGCCCCTTATATAGGCCTCCTGGGGGCGCCCTGGATGCTAGGGGCGCCCTGGACGCTAGGGGCGCCTCGATAAACCCAATCAAACATTATCCCCGCGTCGACCTCGCCGCAGTTGATAAAACCTTTGACCAGGACACCCCGGACCTCCCGGGAGCCCTCATGAGGGCTTATCTGTGCTTTGGGCTCGAAATTGCAAATATAGCTTTGAACCAGGGTGCCCCGGACGCTCCGGGCGCCCCGCTTGACACCTATTCTGCTTACCAAACAAGACTGCCATTTTCTTGCTTTAGCTTAGGCGCCCCCAACATTGGGGGCACCCTGCTTCAGGGCCTCCAGCAGGTTGCTTTGTCTTCCAATCTTGGTACCTGCAAGATACACAAACACAAAGCACATATACATATAATATTAGCCTTAAGGACTTGGTTCGGACTTTGGATCTCCACGAAACCCTAGGTCGAACTGGCGCAAGTTCTCACCCCCGAGAACACGCCTTCCACCTACTCCTTTCAGGAGCCGGTTGCCACCCAGTCCTTCGGGTGGACTTTTGCTTAGCTTGCGATTACTCCGGATCTCGAGACGCCCGAACCCCGACCCGTCTCTACTCCTGTCCTTAGTCATCACTCAGCTAACTTGCTTAGTCCCTTGGACCAAGACTTTATTACCTAGAAGTCCTCCGCTAGGTGCCTAGCAGTCCTTCTCCAGGTCTTCATTCCCTAGCAGTCCTTCGCCAGGTGCCTAGCAGTCCTTCGCCAGGTCTTCAAAGCCTAGCAGTCCTTTGCCAGGTGCTTAGCAGCCCTTCGCTAGGTCTTCATTACCAAGCAATCCTTAGCCTGGTGTCTAGCAGTCCTTCGCTAGGTCTTAGACTCCTAGAATCCCTTCGCTAGGTGCCCAGTAGCCCTTCGCCAGGTCTTAGGGTTTCGATGCCTAGTAGCCCTTCGCTAGGTGCCCAGCAGCCCTTCGCTAGGTCTTAGGGTTTCGATGCCTAGGTTAACTAGGACTTTTCTTCAACTTAGGTTACTTCTCCTTTGTTCCCCTTTGTCTGTTCATTGTATCACTGACTTAAGTGTATTGTCAAACATTAAAATACTTAAAGAAGAACATCATTGATGCAACTTGCACAAACACGAAAGTGGTACCCTTATAAAATGCGTAGATAATATTTTGTTAGTTGGCAACAATAATAGAATATTATCAGACGTAAGGGTATGGTCGTCCGCACAAATATGAAAGACTTGGGAGAAGTAAGACACATCCTTGGGGATCAAAGATCTAAGGGATCTCCATACAAGGATGATGTGCTTATCCTGAGTTTCATATAAAACATTGTCTAGCTTGTTCTAGCATGGATACCTACAAAGAAAAGCTCTGTGCTTTTCAACTTTAGAGCTACTCTATCTAAGAGATATGTTAGGATTATCAAAGGGGAAAGAGTAGGTAATGATAGATCCTCTAGCATCGGCTAAAGGAAGTCTCTTGTATGCTAGAAACAAGCCCAGATATCTGTTGTGTCGTGGGCACAGGTAACAGATATCGGAGTAATCTAGGTCAAGGAAAATTGGAATGCGGTAAAAGCATGTATTAGTGCATGAAAAGAACTGAGGATTATATGCTGATTTACCAGGCAGACCAAATTCCTGTAGGTTATATGGATACATAATTCCAAAACTAGATAGGGGCATATATAATTATTATTCCTTGGGTTTTATGTTTACTTTTAGGAGGTAGAACTGACACGCCCCGAGACCCAGGAGCCGCTGATCCAATAGAAAATCGGACAGCACCTCTCCTGTCCGGCGGACAATTTACACATACATACAAATAACCATATAACCCACGCAGTATATATTTGGCCTCAAGCCTAAAAATCAAGACAGAATATAAAATAGAACATGGTAAATCATACCTGACTGCGGACCAGTCCGACTTATGATGAAACAACCAATACACCAAAAACCCCTTAGGGCACACGACACATATGACATATACAAATCGTAAAAAGGAATATAAAACAATGCACTACAAAGTACAAAACAAAATCCTGCGGTCACGATGTGTAAGGACTGGCTGCTGGGCTCTTCTGGCGACTCCAAGTATCTCAACCTGAAATAAAAATATATGGCAACGGTGTGAGTCCATAAACTCAGCGAATACCCAGCAGATACGCATAGTATGTTATACTAACAGTAAGAGTCTACGCTAATACAGTCTCATATAAAAATCAGAAGGGGTATACTGAAGATACTAAATACAGGTACATATCGGAATCCATCTCTCCTGCAAAGGGGTGAAATCAATCCCTATGGAACAAGTATAACATATATCCAAAGTAGCCAAATCTCCAGTATATGCATGTCAATCAAATGCAGAAATCAAATGCAGCAAACAATGCACGATGCAAAATATGCACATGGTGCAATTACATGTGTCACCCCCTAGTCCCAGTCAGGATCATCGTCCACGACGTCCGCGTGGGTAGAGCTGTGACAACCTGTACGCACCCTGCCATCACTGCTCCTGAGTGACCGGGTGGACAGGATGCTGGCGGAGACCACGCTCCTACCCCAAGCAATGGGGTAGTCTAGCTCTCATCTCCTCGTGGCTCAGTACGAGAAGGGATCCCTGGCTGCTACCACGCCCGGACCCACCCTCCAAATAGTGGCTGAACGGAGCAATACAGGGCAATTGCACACATCCTATGGTATCCAATAACCCATGAGTGGTCGTGTGCGCATATCATGTACCGAAAGACGATAGGCTCAACCACATGGGAGTCACTGATCGTCGACATGCAACAATGCAGAGATGGTGTATGATATGTACACATACATCCCTCACCAAGTCCTCAGTATACTAAGTCTCAGTTTGAATCCTATAACAGGGAATACAATTAACCTACAAGGTATACTAGCCGAAAATTAATGATCCCTCAATGTCAAATGCAAGGGAGAATACCACTACATCTATGCCCAAATATATATACGCATAACCACTACTGTGACTGTATGAAACTAAAAGAGATATAACCTCAAAAATATGCAACAAATATCAAATACAGGAATACTAAGGCAGATATAGCATACGATCTTACTATCATTTATAACAAACCACGCATAGCAATATGACAATATCTAAAAGATAAGTCAAAGGGTACCCGCCTCCAAGAGTAGTGAAGTCTGAATCAAGCAGACAGAACCACCCGCCAATAATAATCTGATCAATAATCCAAATCACTGTCCTGTATCAACGGACACATTTAAATAACTATTACAAATGAATTGTAACTAGCTATTAAATCCCTAAACCAAACCAAGGTTAACCTAATCATTTCCTTTTCATTTAATCTCTTATAATTAAATGAAAGGTTTTCCCAATTACCCCGCGTAATTAAGATTTAGGATTATGTTTCCCTTAGCACAATTATATCAGGTTTCACCTCCTAGTCTAACTCCAATCACCAAGCTCACAGCCAATATCCAATCCCATATTAGCTACACATAACTCCACCACACCACAAATCAATTCCTACAAACTGATTATAAAGACCTAAGCTGCTCCATTACAGGGCAATTAACAGAGATAAAAACAAATGTAGAGGAGAACATCTCCTTACCTGAGCCACGGCAATCCAAGCCGAGGAAAACCACTCTCAAGTCTACCCCAGCCAAAACCAAGAAGGCAATTTGCCACCAAATTCAAATCCAACTCCAATTGTCGCTCCCCACAGCTAGCGGAAACGATCTCCACCAAATAGTGAAGTTCACGCGATCATTGAAGATCCTGTGATGGCGATGCCTCTCCTCTGCTCCGATCAGGTGATCTCTGTCACAGGAAGACTGATTCTCCTCCCCTACTCTCCAAGGTACTGAGAAGACGAAACACCTAGGGTTAAACCCACCACTTAGCTGGCAAAGATCTAAAGTGAGGAAATCATCCACGTTTTGATCCAACTCTTACCTAATCCCGTTGAGGTCCTCCGTGTGAGGGACGATCGGCACCTGATGGAGATACAAGCTTAGGTCCTCTGGGTGCCGACGAGAACGGGAGGTGGAAGGTGGGGTTGCGATCGCGTGAGATGAATGGAGAAGGAAGAGATACCGTCTCTTCTGGCTGTAGTCGAAACCAGAGAGGGAGAGATTGGGGTGGCTTTGACTTGCGGCTAGGGCACGTTGGAGGAGAAGGGAAGAAAAGGAAGGCACTGCTGCTCGGCTGTGGAGGAGTCGGGCGTAAAGGGATTCGGCCGATTTAAAGTGGGCTATTTTGCACTTTAGTCCAACAAACTTCCATCTAATTGCAAGACCACCCCTAGGGTTTATAATTCCTTATCTATTAACCCTTAAACTTCATCCCAGAGCCCGAATAATTCTAGGGACTTTCCGAAAAATTTTTCAGAATGGAATAAAAGTTTCGGATTCAACAAGAACCATTGTACAGTAGAGTGTTGCGCAATGTCTGCGTAATGGACCCTACTAGGGAAGCTGGATAGTTGGCAGGCTGAGAGGCAGCCAATATAGCAACATGGTTCAATAACCTCAAGATGGACTTCGATATGATTTCTGGTTTGCTCAGAACTATCACATATGATGTGACTGAAAATGGTACAGTTGCAAACTCGAAGGAATCATGAGTCCATAAGGCGAGTAAACACATAAAGCGCAAATACCACCCAGAAGAGGAATAGCTGTTGTTGCCTAGATTGCATCAGAGAATGATCTTGGTGGATCATTTCACTAAGTCCTTAGTAGCGAAAGCTTTAGGCAAGTGAAGGATCTAGAGATTAGATGTATGGTATTTTGAAAACAGCAAAGTCTTTGAGTATAAGTGGGAGATTGTTAGGATGTATACTAAAAGCTTTGCCTTTTGGTTAGGATACATCTACATTTTGAAGAAAATCAGAAAATCACACAGTGCATGTTTATATTAGTATGTGCACTAAACGACTGATGCTTGGCATTGAAGATAACATGGTACGTGGTGTCGTACAGAAGATCATGTTATCAGGTTCCTTACCGAAACATAAGAAAGAGGCTCACAATCGAGATGGAGTTGGATAAACTATCGGGATGGTTGTAGTGTAATTAGGTGTGGTTTATCTTAACCATAGAATTACACTAGTGTACTTTGTGTACATTGAGTAGGACCAAAAGAGAGGTCATCCAATTTTTATACTGACTTAGTAAATTGGATTAGACCTCGAATAATATTATGGAGTATGATCTCTTAATCCTGAAATAATGACGGGCATATATTATTAATTATTATATCTTTGATTTACAAATGGGCGAGATCTATTCTGTTAGATCGATAGACTCGGTAAGTTGGCAAATAATATTAATAATATGATGTGTCATTGATTATTGACGGAATCCATCTCATGGTGAGTCAGGATGATGATGCCCCCTTGGTGAGCTCAAAAAGGGTCATTATGTCAAATCATGCAAGTGGACTATGGTCCGGCATGACGAAATGGTTGAATGGTACTAATCAAGGATCAAGAAGATAATTAATTTAATTAACAGTAAATTAAATTAATTATCGGGCACACGATATCTTAAACACGGAAGATGGACGACTCGTAATATGTAGAGCCCATATGAAAATGTAACACCCCAATTTTACGATTTGAGTACCTCAGAATTGTTTAAAGTTCGGGACGAATTTTTTATAAGATGTGTAGGATTGTAACACCCCAAAATTTCACCATGAATAATATTGTGAATTCATTATGAAATATTATGTGAATAATATTGTGAATTCATTATGAAATATTATGTGAATAATATTTTGAATTCATGGAAAATTATTATGAAATGTATGGAAAATTATTATAAAAATATTATGTAAATAATGTTATGAATTCAGGAAAAATTATTAGGAAATATCATGATGAATTTGGCTTAATAGGCTTTGATATGGATTAGTGCAAAAAGGTAGTAAAAAGAAAGTGTAGGAAGGAGGAAGCAAGGATCGAACCTTGAACCTCCTAGTTGCACTATCCATGTCTTAACCACTACACCAAGCATTGTTTCTTGTTGAGAGAATAAGAAACATGCTTGTTAAGCGTGTAATAGTGAAGAGACATGTCTTTTCATGAGAAAAGTATAAATAAGAGAGGGAAGGGGTGAGAGTAACATCCTCTTCTTCTTCTTCACTTCTCCCCACCGAATTCCTTCTTCCTCCTCTCTCTTTTCCATTTTTGAAAAAGGCACACCCTAGGGTTCTAACCCTAGGGGATTGGAAGGAAGAAGGCTCCCAAGGATCTTGCCCTCTATTAGGGCAAGGAGTCTAGAGAAGTTCTAGCAAGAAGGAACCCTCACTTCTCCTTCAACCAAGGGTACCTTAAGGGACTTAAAGAAGTAGAAATTCAAGCAAAAGGATGTAAGTATCCCCTCGCCTGCAGTGTAATTGTTATTGAATGTTTCTTTGTGTTCTTGTTTTCGAAAATGGGAGCCCTCCCTTTGTAAACTTTCGGCCAACACCCATTCCTAGGCCTTGGTTACTTCTTGTTGCATGAGGAGACCCCTAGGAACTTAGGGTATGGATGTATGTTGCTTCCCATCATGTTGTGATAAGAAAAAATAGGATTAGGTCTCGTACAAGTTTCGGCCAAAGAGGAATAGATTAGGGTTTTTGGGTTGCTTGCTATCCTATGATGTGTCCATGATTAGTAGTGTAGATAAAGTGTTTGATTAAATGCTTGTGTGAAGGTTTAATTTCAAAACCCTAGTTTTCCTATCCTACACCATTCGGCCAAGGCATGAAACCTTAGGGTTTGTGAAGGTTAAATTATTTTATGTGATATGCTTATGTGAAATGATATGAGTTGTATATGCATGTGATATTCAAAGGAAAGGTTTGATTGGATTCCTTAGCATGTAACATTTGGCCAAGGCTTGAAACATGAGGTTGTGAAGGACAATTTACCCTATGTGATTATGATTGTGTTTAGTAAGATCATATGCATGTATACGTGATGATTTGAATGAGATATACCCTAGGAGATATGTTTAGGGTTGGGGATGATTATATGTATACGCATGTGGTGTTAAATGGAATGGTTGATATTGAAACCTTAATTGTTAGCATGCTATGATATGTTTATGCATGAGGTGTTTAAATGAGATGTCTGATTGAAATCTTAATTGCTAGCATGCTACCACTTCCTATGATATGAGTATGACCTATGTGACCAAATCTTGTCAGATCTAAAGTATGTTAAGTGGTTGAATTATGATGTATGTATGACCATGTCTTATAGCCCATGGGGCACACTTATGAAATTGCATGTGATATGTTAAAATGCTTGAACTGATACTCTACTAAGTATGGGATCAAGAGCACCCCTATGTTGTGTGGTGTGTCCCTCCGGGATCATGAGCACCCTTGAAGAGTGGTGTGTCCTGTAAGAAGTGATTTGGAGTACTCCTTAGCATATATGTAAAAACATGATAAGTATTTTACTTTTGAAGTTGTGTACCCGACTCGTAAGGGGGTCGTTAAACAAATCCGGGGTGCATGTTAACGTAAGGTCATGGCTCCGGTAGGACGGAAGGGTCCTGCTCTAATTAATTGGTGGCTCGCTACCCCAATTCATTAGGGTACGCGCAATAGTTCCGCGTGATAGTTGGTACACAACAGGGCCCAATATGATATGGATGTATTTTTAAGTAATACCATTATGGAACTGCTTTGAAAAACATTTATTGCATGTGATAGGTATGCTTAAAATTCTATATGCTGCATGCTTAGAAACTTGATGTTTAGTATGCTATGATGAACTCATGCTTATGTCTTGTTATGTACACACGCTGTATGCTTTCGTATGGATTTTGCGAGTAGGACCGGATCCTTACTAAGCTTTTATGCTTACTAGTTATGTGTTGTCTTATGCTGCAGATAAAGGTAAGGAACACATGAACTAAAGGAAGAGGCAGGAAGGCTGAAGATGTGTGGGGTGGTGGCTCGGGAAAGAAAGACTTCTATATCTACATATTTATGTTTATGTTTATGTTCCCTAGACAATAAGTGCTAGTGATTAGGATTGACATGGCATGATAGTGTTTACCTTGGAGGTCTTTTATATTTGATTATGTTATGAGTTACATTACTGGTGAACTTATCATGTTGTAGAATGACTTTGATAGTTAAACAAGCATGCTTAGTCCTTAGCCCTTGCTTTATTGTTTTAATGTTATGCTAGAAGATAGAAAAAAAAATATTACTATATGAATGAGTTGTATGTAACCCCGCCCCGAGAGTAGATATAAGGGCGGGCGTTACAGAAAATATTGGGGTTGGTGAGGAAGTACAATGGGATCCTTTAGTGGAATGGATCTCAATTAATGGATCGGGTTTGGATCCATTAGCGGGCCAAGAACCAATTTCTCCTCATGGTCTCTATCTTAGCCCAATAAAACCCCATAGGAGTCATGATACAAGGCCGGTTAATTAAGGAATTAATTTAGGATTTAATCACTGATTAATTAAGGAATTAATCTCGAAATAATTAAAGAATTAATCTTGGATTAATTAAATGGTTAATATCTGATTAATTAAAGAATTATTCTCTAATAAAATTTTGGAATCAATCCATAATTAATTGGAAAAAAATTTCCAATTAAATATACACAAATCCCATATATAAAACCCTCGCCTATCTCTCTCTCTCTCCAACTCTCCCCTTAGGGTTCTTGATCACCGGTGAGAAGAAGCAAGGAGAAGACGAGATTTCTCCTCATCCTCTCTTGATCTCATGGGTGTGAAGGACTGGCGGGAGAGGGAGGAACATGGTGGTGCTCATCTTGGAGCAAGGGAGCCGACGGAGGTTGGCGGCGGAGGGTTTTGTGCAACTTGCGGCACCGGTGGCAAGAAGGAAGGAAAGCCCATCTTTCCTTCTTTCTTTCTCCTTGTTCTCTTCTCCTTCCCTCACAGTCGACTCCTCCTCTGCGTGCGCAAGAAAGGAGCAAGAAGAAGGAGTCTCCGGCAGCCGGAAAATAGAGGTTTGTCCTCTTGGTTTGGCGTCGGCAGTGAGGAGGGAGGATTAGGGTTTTTTCGGTGGGTTTTGGGAAGAAGAAGGAGCTTGCTCAGCTTCCTCTTCCTTTTCTTCATCTTCCTAGTAGCTTCTCATTCTACTTCTTGGCCGGTCGGAGCTTGGAGCTCAAGGTGGTCGGTGACAAGAGGTGGAGGGGCGAGAAAAGTAGTTGACGAAACCCTAGCTAGGGTTTTTGCTACCAAAAGGGGAAGAGGATTGAAGAAGGTGATTTTGGCGTGCCTTGGTGACTCCACGACTTGGTACATTGTCACCCACATGACGTCCAAGAGGGGAGGGTCATAAGATAGAAGACTGCGAGGTAAACAGCGAGGTATATTTCTCCCGAGCTCCAGTTTTGTTTTGATATGTTTTGTTTGTGACATATTGCTTTGCATTGTCATTTCATGTATGTTAATTGATTATTTTGATTCGTTGTCATAGACAATAATTAATTAATTGGACCCCGAAGATAAACACAAAAATCGGCGATCCAAATCGTCGTCTTTTCTGTGGTTAATTAATCCGGAAAGTTACAAGGCCTTTGTTAGTGATATGAGAATAGTGTCATAAGACAATCGCCTTATGATTGTAATCATTTATTTTAATAAATGAATATTCACTATTTGAGTATACATGTTTATGTATTTGATTCAGATCTTAAACTCATTTACTGAATGTCCGCAATACAATTCACAGCATGAGAGAATTTGTGATGAATTCACAACTAGTGATTATCTCTACATGTGCAATTGTGAAGTATTGAAATTGTCCCTAGTCGATGAATTGATAAAAACGGACACTATCAATTCTGTTAAGACTAGCATGGGTTATTCTCTAATCAGCTGATTCTCACTGGCTGGTGATATTGGGATGTCCGGAGATAAACATGAATGCTAGTTAAGGGAACTAGTTCATTGGAGTGGCTGACTGTAAAACTTCATATGGTAGTCTACATATAGACATGTCAGTGAAGTTCTTACTGAAGCTTAAGTGCGATGTTCCTTTGACTTGTGGTGTTCAAGTCATCTTGGTCATGGAGACTTATACTTTGACATCGTAAGCAAGCATCTCCAAGGAGGTGTGGACCAAGAATGATTGGGTATAAGCCGAAGTGCCCGAAGATGTTTGAATAGCCTACAAAGGATTCACCACTCCTTGCGAGGAGATGTATACCTAGGGCCTATCATCGGATTGTTACTCGAAGCCTCTGGCCAGAGCATGACATGTTCAGAGTATGAATCTCTTAGATACATGAGAGTAATTAGAATCCGTAGGACGAGAAAATGTTACTTGGGCTAGGTGTGACGTAGTCAGCCTAGTGGGGACTGATACACATAGACCATGTCCTAAACTAAGTGGGTATAAGATGGTGAAGGGAATAGGGCACGATACATTATAACTGCTGAAGGGTTTCATAATTGTTTCTGAGGTCAACCGTTGATCTTTCGATTAATTGGAGATCATGATGTACTACTAGGTGCCACTCATGATCGTTCTATAATTGGTTAATTATAGACGGCCAACATAAATCGAAAGCCTATTTAGTCACACGCACTACGAGTAATCCGAGGGATTTAAAACGAGTTGAAAATTAGATTTTCCAATCAAGAGAGATTAGGTTTGGTTGAGCCAAACGATAAGCTGAATCTAAATTTTTCAGAGACGCATCGAAAGCGTAAAATGGCTAAGTCTTTTGAAGACTTAATGGATGAATTAAATGAGTTTAATTCATTGGGGCGTGGCCTGGATAGGCCGGCCAAAGAGGGTCCCCACCCTCTTTGCTTGGCCGACCACAAGAAAGGGAGGGAACCAAATTGTTTGGTTCAATTTATAAAATAAATCAAGTGTGGTTTGTTTTATAAAATTATGCATGATAAAGAAATTTATATAAAGAAATTTATATAAAGAAATTTATATAAAATTTATTTTTCATGGAAATTAAAATGAACCATGGATTGGTTTATTTTATTTTATAAAATCTATCATGGATTGATTTACCATGATAAAGAAATTTATATAAAGAAATTTATATAAAATTTATTTTTCATGGAAATTAAAATGAACCATAGATTGGTTTATTTTATTTTATAAAATCAATCATGGATTGATTTACCATGATAAAGAAATTTATATAAAGAAATTTATATGAAGAAATTTATATGATAAATTTCTTATGAAAATTTATTCCATAAGAAAAAGAGACTTGGTTGATTTTTATCATGAATTAAAATATGATTTTAACCATGATATAAAATCAAGACTTGGCATGATGGAATAAGTCATAGAAAATTTATATGATAAATTTCTTATGAAAATTTATTCCATAAGAAAAAGGAGACTTGGCGGTTGAGAGGCCACTATATAAAGGATCCAAGGCAAGGCTTGGAATTCATTCGAAATAATCCAAATATTCTTGCTTGGGCTCTCTCCCTCTCCTCCCTTCTTCCTCTTGGACGGCCACAAGCCTCTCCCCCTTTCTTCTTGCCGTGAGCACAAGGAGAAGCACCGAGGCGACGAAGTTCTTCCGTTGGGACGATCTTCCTCTCCGGCCATCATCACCTTGGGATTGGGCGCAAGTCATCTTCCTCCTTCTCGCCGAAATTGTGATTCCGGCCAACCTTGGTGGTGAGTTTTTCCGATGTGATTACTTCTCTCTTGGTTTTTGTCGCGTTCTTGGAGAATCTAGTAGTTCTCAAAACACGAAACTCGTGGCTTTGCGAAATCATCCTGAAGATACTCGGCGTGGACGCGAATAGAGGCGGAGCTTCCAAGGGACGCTTACGGTTGGATCTCGTCCCTTCCTTCAAGTTATGCGAGGTAATAAGTAAATTAGTTTACTTTCTGCAAAATTTTAAATGTATGATCATGTCTACACAAGATAAGGTTGTATGCTTAGATGTGTGGTTAAATAATTTGAGAAATTATTTATGCTAAACCTTCCGCTGCACGTAATTAATTTTAAAATTACGAACCCGCATCCATGTCAACATGTACCCGGCCCCAACAGCCTTAACCTCGGTTTCGTCCAAGTTGTAACTTGGATTAATTAACACGACGACGAGTCGGTCATTAGAAGGACGGGTCTCTATTCAGATTAAATTTTTTAATCCGTAGCCATAGAGAGGTCTTTCAGGTATGCCCCCGTGGTTGTCTTGGAAACCGCCAAGCCATACCACCAGTGCTTCCGGCACCAACACCCTCCAGTGGTATCAGAGCCACTTGCAAAAGATCGTACAAAGTTTTATGTACTTTTATATGTGATATAGAAGTAGGATAAGTTTCTGTTATGGGTTGCACATAATTGTATGTGTATTTTGTCCTTGTGCAAATGTTTGTGTTGATCAAACTTGTTGGCTTGGAATAGCTCGGCGGGTTTCCCCATCAACTTCTGCTCCAAGGATATCCATCTCCTTTAGTCAAGCCATCATTTTGAGAACATGTTCCCTCACGGGCATACCCTCAATCATGATGGTGATCGTCATGTTCTTCATGTCCTCTTGCCTAGCGGCCCGATTATGATGTCTGAAGAGTTTGTCGAGTTTGGATGTTTTATCATTGGTAATGGAAGAAGCCTGATGTTGATGACTCTGAGTCATCTCGTCTGCTTCTAACCACTGCCTAAAATATTTCATCTCCTCTTTATCATTAATTACGCTAGTCTTTTCAGCACAGAACTCAACAAGATCACATATGGATTCCTCGGCAGTAGAGACAAAGTCCAGGTTTAATTCCCAATCTTTATTATTAGGGGCATTAAGTTGGTTTTCTCTTAGAATTAAGTCAAGTGGGTCTAGATCCATTTTGAAAACACCTGAGAATCACAACAATCACATACTTTAGATTTTGAAAATAAATTGATTCCTCAAACAATAAATTTCGAAATCAACCAACACCTCAAAACACCGAGAATATCATATGGCACGATGTGTGGACGTATACGAATTCTACATTTGTGAGATGAGGTTTTACCCATTAATTATATTATCTTGTCAACCTAACTTTTTGACAAATAAAATTAATAGTTGGTCATCTTCGGCCCTACAAATAATAGCAGTGACTCCGATGGGGAGGATAATATTATTTGTATCTAAGTGTCACGATACTAAGAAAATTGCCTCGGATTATGTGTCGTCCGATGGAGAAAAACACACGCTCCTTAATAATTTTCTATAATCATGTCTGACCCAGTGATCCGGAGAACAAGCCCATCCGATGGGGAGGAAGGCACTCAGAGCCGATGCGCAGACTTGTTCACATCACTTGTCAAATTAGTAATGGAGGCCGCGGGGCCCTAGGGTCCCTCTCCCACTTAGTTTTTTATTATGAGGAATTTTCATGCACAAGCACGACAAGCACATAAACCAACATAATAAACAAGAAAAATCCTAGATTTTTCCAACTATCATGGCCTTGGTCTCCAATGCGCCTCCAGTCGTGTCGCCACCTCGTCCACTCCTCCCTATCCATTTGCAAGCCTCCATGAAGGGATCTCCGAGCCGAGATGAAAAGCCAGTTATTTACATCCATCGATCTTATACTCCACGAAAGAGTGTACATATAATCTAGATCGAAAGTAAATAAAAAGCTCGGCTAAACAGGTGTCGTATTTAATTACAAAAATTAAATACCTAATTTATCCTCGTCAACCCCGATTAATCAATTAATTACAATAATGTACAATCAATCACATACAACCATTATTTAAGCCATAATAGTTGGAATATAGTGTTTGCAACAAAAAATCATCCTACGCACATCCAAATATTATCCAGCAAAAATAAAATATATGATAATGTGCAAAAAGTAACTGAATCCTAAACACACAAAACCGGAAACCTTAGCTCTGATACCAGTTGTTGGCTTGGAATAGGTCGGCGGGTTTCCTAAGCGAACACGGGGTCGATCATGAGAGACCTCTCCATGTCTACGGATTAAAAATTTAACCCGAATGGAGACCTATCTCTCAAACGACCGTCTTGTCATCGTATCAATCGATTCGAGTTACAACTTTGCCAAACTCAAAGTTCGAGCATTGTAACTCGCCTAACCGACCGATCACGAAAAAGACAAAGAGCGCATCATTGATTTTTGTGTTTATCTTAGGGGTCCATGACATGATTAATTATTATAATTAATTATCAAATAATTAATGCAACAATAATTAATCAAACATCGCACATGCGATAACAAAATTATCACATAAAATGATAGAACAAGAGAAGGAGTCAAAGAGAGATATACCTCTTCTTTTATCTCACAGTCTTCTACCGTATGACTCCCCCCCTCTTGGACGTCGTGTGGGCGACGATCGACTAAGACCCGGAGTCACCAATGCTCCAACAAGACCTCCTCCACCCAAGCTTGGCCAAAACCCTTGGGTGAGGTCTTTCTTCTTCCTTCATTCCCACTAGCCACCAATTGGTGATCACCTTCCTCCCTTGGTTGTGTTGCCACCAAGAGAAGAAGAAGATGAGGAGGAAGAAGAAGAAGGTGAAGAAGAAGAGGAAGAAACCTTCCCCTTCACCCAACCCTATCCAATCACTTCCCTCTCCTCTCTCTCCTTGCCGTTGGCAAAAAGAAGCAAGTCAAGCTCCTTCTTTTCCGGCCGTCGGTGACTCCTCCTTGCACCCAGCTCATGCACGCCAAGGAGGAAGAAGGGAAGAAAGGTGATGGAGAAGAAAAGAAGAAGAAAAAGAAGGTAAACCTTCTTCTTCTTTGCACCTTCTTCCATTTAGGTCACCGCCGCCGCAAGCCTTGAATTGGAGCTCACGGCCGACAACCCTCCACCGCCTGCTTCTCCCTGTTAGATGTGTATACTGAAAGACATGCTTCTTTTATATATATGAACATCATTATTTTGAAAAGAGAATCAAAATCACACTAGGTGCCTGTTTATATTAGTACATGCATGAAGTCCAATTACTTTGCATTGTAGATAACATGGTGTGTGGTGTCACACGGAAGATCATGTTATCAGTTCCTTGCTTAGTATAAATAGAGGCCCACAACCGAGATGGAATTGGACACCCATCGGAATGGTTGTAGTGTAATTAGGTGTGGTTGGTCTTGACCATAGGATTACACTAGTGTGCTTTGAGTACATTGAGCAGGATCAAAATCCGAGGTTATCCAATTTGTACTGACTCGATAATTGGATAGGGCCTCAAGATATTATTATGGAGTACGATCCCTTATTCTCGAAATAATATCGAGCATATATTATTAATTATTATTTCTTTGATTTACCAATGGGCGAGATCTATTCTGTTAGATCGATAGGCCCGGTAAGTTGGGAGATAATATTAATAATATGATGTGTCATTAATTATGGACGAAATCCATGTCCTGGTGAGTCAGGATGATGATTCCCCCTTGATGAGCTCAAAAGGTTTATCGTGCTAAACCCTGCAGGTGGATTTGATCCAGCACGATAATAAAGTTGAGTGGTACTAGTCAAGCACTCAGAGGTTAATTAATTTAAATTGTCAGTAATTTAATTAATTAACGGGCATTCGAGATCTTAAACACGGGGGGATGGATGACTCATAATAAGTGGAGCCCATATGTAAATATGGGGGTTGGTGAGGTAAGTCAATGAGGGCCCTTTAGTGGAATGGATTCTCATTAATGGACCGGGTCCATTAGCGGGTCAAGATCCAACTCCTCCTTATGGTCCCTATCGTAGCCCTATAAATACCCCATGGTGGTATGGAACTAAGTTGATGATTAATCCAATAGATCACAAGAAACCCTAGCTTCAACTCTTCTCTCATCTCTCTCTCCCTCGTTTCACTCTAAGGCGCCGAAGGGAAGAGAATAGTTCTCTTCTCCGATTAATTGCAAAGCATGCAATTAATCAGGCGTTTCTCCAATTAATTGCAACACATGCAATTATCTATTGTGCAATTAAAATTGCTTCTTCGTCGTTTGCATGCAGTTTGCAACGTGGAGTAAATTGGAGAAAATTACTCCTTGCCGTTTGCATGCAATTAAAATTAATCCCAGCTATTTAATTGCATGCAATTAACAACAAGTTGTGTGCAACTTGTCTTGAGCAATATAAAAATGGCTTACGACTCAATTATTCAGTGAGGAATTTGCTAGGCGTGGAGAACAAGTAGCACACGCAACTTGTTCTTGAGCAATTCTAATTGCTTGGTGAGGAGAGGCACCGCCGACGGCTGGTAGTGGTGAAAATAGGCAGAGGAGAGGAGAAGACTTACGACTGTGGAGAAGTTGTTTATGTGCGCAACTTGGAGTCTTCGAACTTGAAGCAAAGTTGCGTTCTGCTCAACTCACAGCTCGGGCGCTGCCGACGGCAGAAGAGAGGGAGCAGCGATTTTTCTCAAGGGAGAAAAGTTGCTTACGCAATTTTTCTCAAAGGAAGAAAAATCTGCCTAGGGATTGTGTTTGGATTATCTCCTAGGAGCGGCCGACGGCATCCCTTTGGATAGGGATTGGTTGGCGCAAGGAGAAGGGATCAACTTGGTGGCCACAGGTCTTGGTAGATCGTCGCCCACACGACGTCCAAGAGGGGAGGGTCATACGGTAGAAGATCGTAAGGTAACGGAAGGTATATTCTTCCTTGGCTCCTTTCATTCTTATTTGTACCTTATTCAATTGCCTCATCATTTCATGTTTGTTATTTAATTATTTTGATTGCGAATCATAGTCAATAATTATTTAACTAGACCCTGACCATAAACACAAAAGTCGGCGATCAACTCGTCGCCTTTTTCACGGTCGAACGGTCGAGCAAATTGCAAGACCAATTTTGGTAATTGGCTAAGTTGCAATTTGAATCGTTCGATACGGCACGAGATGGTCGACGGGAAACGACTCTCTATTTAGATTAAATTTTTTTAATTCGTAGGCATAGAGAGGACTCTCGGATCGACCAGGTATCCGCTTAGGAAACCCACCAAGCCATACCCAACAACTGGTATCAGAGCTGAGGTTTCCGGGTTTGTGTGTTTGAGGATTGGTTAATTTTTTGCATTTTCATACATTTTATTTAGCTGGATGATATGTGGATGTGCGTAGGCTAACTTTGTGTTGCAGGCACGAGATTCCAACTTGTCATGGCCAAATAATGATTGTGTGAATGGTTTTGCAAATTATTGTAATTAATAAATCCTCGGGGTTGACGAGGTGACAATACGACTGGAGGCGCATTAGAGACCAAGGCCATGAAAGTTGGAAAATCTAGGATTTTCTATTTTTCATATGTTGGTTATGTGCTTGGTTGTGTGGTTGTGCTAGTAAAATTCCTCGAGATAAATTACTAAATGGGAGAGGGACTCGAAGGGTCTCACGGCTTCCATTACAATTCGATAAATGATGCGAACAAGTCTGGGTGTCGGCTCTGAATGCCTTCCTCCGCATCGGATGGACTTGTTCTGTGGATCACTGGGTCGAAAAAGACTATAGAAAATTGTTAAAGAGCATGTGTACTTCCCCATCGGAATGCACGTAATCAAAGATAATTTTCTTAGTGTCGTGTAATGGTGAACACTTAGATGTGAATAATAGTATCCTCTCCATCGGAGTCACTGCTATTATTTTGCAGAGCCGAAGTGAACCAACTATTAATCATACTTGTCAAAAAGTTAGGTTGACAAGATAGTAAGATTAATGGGTAAAACCTCCTCTTACGAATGTGGAAATTCGTATACGTCCACACCATCGTGGCATGCGAATTTCTCGGTGTTTAGAGGTGTTGGTTGATTTTGAAAATTTATTGTTGTGAAAATCAATTTATTTTCGATTTCTAATGTAGTGTGTGTTGTGATTCTTAGGATTTTCAAAATGACTTTTAACCCACTAGCTACAATACTTAAGGAGAATAAACTTACTAGACCCAACTATATTGACTGGAAGAGAAACCTTGACATAGTCCTTACGGCTGAAGAGTATAAATTTGTGCTCATCGAAAAATGTCTTGATAAGCCTAGCGACAATTCTGGTGAAGGGCAGAAGGAGCATTACAAGAAATGGGTTAAGGCAGATGAGATGGCGCAGTGTTACATTTTGGCATCCATGTCGAATGTATTGCAACATCAGCATCAGGCCATGCCCACTGCTTGTGATATGATGTTGAACCATCAGGAGCTTTTCGGGCACCAGAGTCGTGCGGCTAGGCAGCTGGCGATGAAGAATCTGATGATGACCACTATGGTCGAAGGGACTCCCGTGAGGGATCATGTCCAAAAGATGATGGACCACCTCAATGAGATTGAGGTTCTTGGAGGATCTATCGACGAGAAATCCTAGGTCGATATAATACTCCAATCTCTGCCTAAGAGTTTTGAGCAGTTCCGGCTCAACTATAACATGAATAAGCATGAGTATACATTGGGGGAACTCCTGGGAGAACTCTGTAACGCCCGCTCTTTTTTTTTTTTTTTTAAACGGCGTTACGCTGACATACTTAAGGCATGTAATATCATACTGCAGCGGAATAACTTAAACCTTACATATACATGCCCCCACTACCATCCCTAATATAATGACATGGAACTTAGCATATGAACGTCATGCTTAACATCATATCATAACATGCTTAACATCATACCATAAGGTTCATATCATATCATACTTGACCTCTTATCATAAAGTTCCATATGTCACTATTCAAGCATATAGGTAGCAAAAATAAAGTTCTTAGCATAAACGATTAACACATTCGATTTCATGGGCCAAGTCACCATCACACACATACTTCAGGCCCTCCTGCTGCTTCCTCGTTATCCCCTTGCATGATCTGCGGTATAAGGAAAGAAGACTATAAGCACACAGGCTTAGTAAGACTCTTTCCTACTCACTAAAACATTCGTCATTCCATAACAAGCACATAAAACATTATCAGATTTACCATACCCTTGACATGGCATGATCATAAACATAAGTGAACATTCGTAACATAGCATGAGACATGACATGAACATAATCATACTAACATTCTAAGCATAGCGTGAAACATGGCATAACATAACATAATAATCTTCCTTAGCATGGCATAAGACATGGTATAAACTTAAACGTAGTAGCATGGCATAATACATGGCATAGCATAACGTAACAAAAATCAACCTATATGGCTTAAACATAGGCATATCTTCTATCATATCATATGAACACCCTCTTAACATAATCCTGACATAGATCATTCATGCATATCTTTCATCGTAACGCATAAGTATAAGACATCATTATCTTAACATAATGCATATCATGTATGAATGCATGGGTGGAATGCATTTACATAAGGATGCTGAACTTTTAAAACATACTTTGAAAATGCTTAAACATCATCATCATAACATTTGGGGTCCCCGGCTTGTACCACATACATACATCATAGCGCGCATCCCTAGTAAATCCGAGGTAGCTAGCCCCGACCTACTAGGGTAAGGACAGCATAATCGGTAGTCCCCGAACCGAGGCGCTTCTTAAGGAGCCCATCCCTGTTGCACAGCTTCGGTAGTGCCAGAACCGTGGATAGCTTCGGTAGTCCATAACCGGGGAGTTCTTAAGGTGCCCATCCCTTGGACCCATACTTCGGTCCGGTACAAGCCCATACATAAAGTAAAATACTTTTCATGTTTCATCATTCATAAGACACTCATGGCATACTTATCATAACATAACTTGTTACGACTCAGCCCGTCTACCGGCCCATTTACTGGTCCTCTCGACCGTCGTACCGTCGACCATCGACCGTGCCGTTTAGCATATTTATGCCTTAAAGGCATAAGCATCATCTTTCATTCGTCATACTTGCCATTCATCATTTTCATTCTTAGACATGGTGTTTGTACACATCATTCATAGAGCATGGCATACATTCGTATACATGGCATATCATTCATAACATGGCATATCATTCATAACCATGGCATATCATTCATAAACATGACATAACATTCGTAAACATGGCATATCATTCATAACATGGCATATCATTCATAAACATGGCATATCATTCATAACATAGCATATCATTCATAAACATGGCATATCATGCATAACCATGGCATATCATTCATAAACATGGCATATCATTCATAAACATGACGTATCATTCGTAAACATGGCATATCATTCATAAACATAAATCACATCTTACCATAGGGCCATTGGGACCCTTACTTGAAATAAATCTTAACTTTTACCCTATTAACCCTTATATGGCCGAAACTTGTGGAGTCCCAAGGCCATGTGAAAATTCACATAATCACCATCCATCATCCTTATATCATGGCAACACATAAACATATGTTGAAGTTAAAGACTCAACCCCAATCCTTGGGTCCTTGGGGTTGGCCGAACCATACGGGGCCTCTAGGGTACCCCAAAAATTCCCAAAATTTATACTTAACCTCTACACATCATGAGGGAATATTAAATGACATTATCCTGATTTTTAGCATAATTATAGACCTTTGAAACATGATGGCCGAAACTCTTGAACTTAAGGTTCTGGGTTTTGATTCTTTCATGTTGGCCGAAACCCTAGGGTGTCCTAGGGTACTCCAAAAATTCCCAAAAATTATACTTAACTTCTAAACATCATAAGGGAACATTAAATAACATTATCATGATTTCTAACATATTTCTAGACATTTAAAACATGGTGGCCGAAACCCTTGAACTTAAGGTTCTGGGTTTTGCTTCTTTCATGTTGGCCGAAACTCTAGGGTGTCCTAGGGTACTACAAAAATTCCCAAAAATTATACTTAACTTCTAAACATCATAAGGGAACATTAAATAACATTATCATGATTTTTAACATATTTCTAGACATTTAAAACATAGTGGCCGAAACCCTTGAACATAGGAACCTTGATTTTGTTTCCTTCCCACATTAAAACCGAAAACTAACCCATATACCATGCTAAAAATCATGGAAATCATAGGTAACTATTATACCACAGGTGAGGGAGTCTTACCTTAGATTTCTTGATTTTTCGAACCTTGAATGAGGAGAAGGAAGAGGACTTGGTATCTCTTGACCACAACTAGACCTTGTCACCTTGTAGGAACTTTAGATCTTGAGAGATGAGACCTCTTGTGAAGTTTTCTCCAAGGAACTCCTCCCTTTGGTGCTCGGCAAGAATGAGGAATGAAGAGGAGTGGTAATGCAATTGATTGAGAGAAGAAGTAACTCCCAAAACTCCTCTCATTATAACCCATCAAGGAGGCAAATGAAGAGCCTCTCCATGACCCTTCACCTCCTTTTACCTCTTAACCAACCTCCACTTCAATTACTCATAAGTATTCCTTGCTAGGTGAGTTGGTTAAAGCATTCTTGGTTGTACAAGAGGTCCAAGGTTCAATCCTTGGCCCATGCACATTTATTTTTATTTTTATTTTCATTTCATTTATTTTATTACTTTATTTTCTTAAATTCCGAAAATCCCCCCTAAAATTACCCATAATTGCACTAATATTCCTAAACAAAAATTCTTTGATATTTATATTAATTTTACCTAATTAATACCCATTTTTGGGCCCATTTAAAGCCCATTAGTTCCAAATTCCTCAATTTAGATGGGAACGTTAGGCTAATACTTTCCCATAATCATGTTAATGTGCCCAAATAAATTCATATTTATATTTATACTAATTCTTCCTAAAAATCCACCTATAATCATAGTACTAGGAAGCCCATATAAGGCCCATTAGCACTTGGTTTCCTCAATTTAAATGAGAAAACATGGATTTCCTAGGCCAATGTTCGTATTAATGCCTCTAGGTCCTTCGGAAAATTATCTAGACATGCTCAATATTTTCAGAAAATATTAAGAGAATTTTCCGGGTCGTTACAATCCCCCATACCTCTTGAAAGTTCGTCCTCAAACTTAGAATAATTCCGGGTACTTGCGCCTCATTTCGTCCTCGCGTTCCCAGGTAGCTTCCTCGAACCGCTGGCTTCGCCATAAGATCTTGACTAGAGGTACCTCCTTATTCCTCAGCTTCTTGACTTCCCTATCCAAAATCTGTATGGGTCTGTTCTCATAACTTAGGTCCTCTTGTACTTGTACTATCTGCGGCTCGATCACTTTGTCCATATTCGGGATACACTTTTTAAGCAGGGATACGTGGAATACGTTATGGATAGCTGACATCTCCGGAGGCAGCTCCAACTCATATGCCACCTTACCAACTCTTTTCAGAATTAAGTATGACCCCACATATCTCGGACTCAGCTTTCCTTTCTTCCCAAATCTTGTCACCCCTTTCATAGGAGCCAATTTAAGAAATACCGGATCTCCAACATTAAATTCCAATGGTCTGCGCCGGACATCGGCATAACTCTTCTGCCGGCTCTGAGCAGTTTCTATCCGTTGTCGAATATTTTGAATAGCTCGGGTGGCGCTGTTAATAACCTCCGTTGCGAGCCCCATCTCCTTCTTTTCCCCACTCTCATACCAACATATCGGAGATCTACATCTCCTGCCATACAAGGCTTCATAAGGTGCCATTCCTATAGTAGCTTGGTAGCTATTGTTGTAAGCGAATTCCGCCAAGCATAGATATCGGCACCAACTTCCCTTAAATCTAGGGCACAAGCTCTTAACATATCCTCTAATATTTGATTCACCCGTTCAGTTTGCCCGTCAGTCTGCGGATGGAAGGCGGTGCTAAATCGCAATTTGGTGCCGAGAGACTTCTGAACGCATTCCCAAAAGTGCGAAGTAAGGCAATCATCCCGATCCGAGATGATGGTCTTGGGAACTCCATAGAGTCTGATTACTTTCTTAACATATTATTGAGCAAGTATCCTTAATCGCTCTATGCTATGATTATATGCACACATCATACTTATATGTTACTATAATTATGGTTAAACCATAGTAGTATGCCTCCGATATATTAGTTCACTACATGAGCCATGAGTTATATTGATAATAATCTCATATTAGTACATGCTCTCATATTTTCATCATTTGCCTCATATAATTTGATACCATTGGGTGACACGATAGATACTTTATTGTTAATATCCGGTTCATGGGCATAAGATTGAAATACACACTCGACAACTAGTATTAGTACTAACTTAAAACTTATTAATTCCCAACCTAACCAAACTCAATGGAATAGATGGGCTGCCATCATGCCCATAACAAAGAACATCATGGCAGTCACTGCCACTCCTTCATTTATCTCTCCTTGGCCTACCTCAGGGTCTTCCACCGTCTCCATCGGCTCCTCTTCCTCTATCTCGGGAACCTCCTCAGCCCCTTCAGGGTCTTCCCCAAACACCCAGGGCTCCTCAAACATCCCTAGCATCTCGGGGTCTTCTTCAACCACCTCGAGATCGTCCTCGCTCAACGGGTCATCCTCTAACATTTCGAGCATCTCCGGTCCTCCTCGAATGGCTCGGGATCCTCCTCATACATCTTAGGGTCCTCCTCTAATGGCTCGGGATCCTCTTCATACATCTCCGGATCTTCTTCCGAGTCCCCCAGGTCCTCCGGGAACTCATGGCGGAGAAGCTGTCTACATAATTCCGTATAGCAGATACGGCATCCGTGCTGCCCCCAAATCTGATGAGCCACCACTCTCTCCCGGTTGGGCAATGAACGAAGTAGAGCCCCGATCCAATGATCATCCACAACTGGAAATCCCTCCTGCTCCAATTTCCAGAACAGCCGGTCCAATTTCTCAATATTGCCCTGGACTCCAAGGACCGGGCTATATTCCACCTCCCCTATCTGCTCCAGCAACTCCCCACTCCGCCCCTGATAACCACTCCTGGTGCCAATCTCGTGCGACATCTGGAATTGGAAAAACACAGTCAGTACGGAACTGACAAAAAAAACCAGTACAAAACTAGTTTCTCTTTTTTTTCAATTCACAAATAGTACAGAGAGAAGCACGCAAGATATCACTCCTATAAGTTCCTATCTATACATATTCCTACCCCTATATTATTCTAAATATCTAATTCCTAAAATAAGATAAAGCATCATTCTTCGTTACTTATCGTAACGTACTTTTCATCATCAATACCGTTCATTCTTGCATATTCTATAGTCATAGGTATCATCATTCTAGAACCATAATAGAACATAAAATACACTTAAAGGTACTTACATGGAAGCTGCAGGAGAGGGCTTGATGTGTGTGCAATGAGATGGTAACGGCTCTGATACCAACCTGTAACGCCCGCTCTTTTTTTTTTTTTAAACGGCGTTACGCTGACATACTTAAGGCATGTAACATCATACTACAGCGGAATAACTTAAACCTTACATATACATGCCCCCACTACCATCCCTAATATAATGACATGGAACTTAGCATATGAACGTCATGCTTAACATCATATCATAACATGCTTAACATCATACCATAAGGTTCATATCATATCATACTTGACCTCTTATCATAAAGTTCCATATGTCACTATTCAAGCATATAGGTAGCAAAAATAAAGTTCTTAGCATAAACGGTTAACACATTCGATTTCATGGGCCAAGTCACCATCACACACATACTTCAGGCCCTCCTGCTGCTTCCTCGTTATCCCCTTGCATGATCTGCGGTATAAGGAAAGAAGACTATAAGCACACAGGCTTAGTAAGACTCTTTCCTACTCACTAAAACATTCGTCATTCCATAACAAGCACATAAAACATTATCATATTTACCATACCCTTGACATGGCATGATCATAAACATAAGTGAACATTCGTAGCATAGCATGAGACATGGCATGAACATAATCATACTAACATTCTAAGCATAGCGTGAAACATGGCATAACATAACATAATAATCTTCCTTAGCATGGCATAAGACATGGTATAAACTTAAACGTAGTAGCATGGCATAATACATGGCATAGCATAACGTAACAAAAATCAACCTATATGGCTTAAACATAGGCATATCTTCTATCATATCATATGAACACCCTCTTAACATAATCCTGACATAGATCATTCATGCATATCTTTCATCGTAACGCATAAGTATAAGACATCATTATCTTAACATAATGCATATCATGTATGAATGCATGGGTGGAATGCATTTACATAAGGATGCTTAACTTTTAAAACATACTTGAAAATTCTTAAACATCATCATCATAACATTTGGGGTCCCCGGCTTGTACCACATACATACATCATAGCGCGCATCCCTAGTAAATCCGAGGTAGCTAGCCCTGACCTACTAGGGTAAGGACAGCATAATCGGTAGTCCCCGAACCGAGGCGCTTCTTAAGGAGCCCATCCCTGTTGCACAGCTTCGGTAGTGCCAGAACCGTGGACAGCTTCGGTAGTCCATAACCGGGGCGTTCTTAAGGTGCTCATCCCTTGGACCCATACTTCGGTCCGATACAAGCCCATACATAAAGTAAAATACTTTTCATGTTTCATCATTCATAAGACACTCATGGCATACTTATCATAACATAACTTGTTATGGCTCAGCTCGTCTACCGGCCCATTTACCGGTCCTCTCGACCGTCGTACCGTCGACCATCGACCCTGCCGTTTAGCATATTTATGCCTTAAAGGCATAAGCATCATCTTTCATTCGTCATACTTGCCATTCATCATTTTCATTCTTAGACATGGTGTTTGTACACATCATTCATAGAGCATGGCATACATTCGTATACATGGCATATCATTCATAACATGGCATATCATTCATAACCATGGCATATCATTCATAAACATGACATAACATTCTTAAACATGGCATATCATTCATAACATAGCATATCATTCATAAACATGGCATATCATGCATAACCATGGCATATCATTCATAAACATGGCATATCATTCATAAACATGACGTATCATTCGTAAACATGGCATATCATTCATAAACATAAATCACATCTTACCATAGGGCCATTGGGACCCTTACTTGAAATAAATCTTAACTTTTACCCTATTAACCCTTATATGGCCGAAACTTGTGGAGTCCCAAGGCCATGTGAAAATTCACATAATCACCATCCATCATCCTTATATCATGGCAACACATAAACATATGTTGAAGTTAAAGACTCAACCCCAATCCTTGGGTCCTTGGGGTTGGCCGAACCAAACGGGGCCTCTAGGGTACCCCAAAAATTCCCAAAATTTATATTTAACCTCTACACATCATGAGGGAATATTAAATGACATTATTCTGATTTTTAGCATAATTATAGACCTTTGAAACATGATGGCCGAAACTCTTGAACTTAAGGTTCTGGGTTTTGCTTCTTTCATGTTGGCCGAAACCCTAGGGTGTCCTAGGGTACTCCAAAATTTCCCAAAAATTATACTTAACTTCTAAAAATCATAAGGGAACATTAAATAACATTATAATGATTTTTAACATATTTCTAGATATTTAAAACATGGTGGCCGAAACCCTTGAACTTAAGGTTCTGGGTTTTGCTTCTTTCATGTTGGCCGAAACTCTAGGGTGTCCTAGGGTAGTCCAAAAATTCCCAAAAATTATACTTAACTTCTAAACATCATAAGGGAACATTAAATAATATTATCATGATTTTTAACATATTTCTAGACATTTAAAGCATAGTGTCTGAAACCCTTGAACATAGGAACCTTGATTTTGTTTCCTTCCCACATTAAAACCGAAAACTAACCCATATACCATGCTAAAAATCATGGAAATCATAGATAACTATTATACCACAGGTGAGGGAGTCTTACCTTAGATTTCTTGATTTTTCGAACCTTGAAAGAGTAGAAGGAAGAGGACTTGGTATCTCTTGACCACAACTAGACCTTGTCACCTTGTAGGAACTTTAGATCTTGAGAGATGAGACCTCTTGTGAAGTTTTCTCCAAGGAACTCCTCCCTTTGGTGCTCGGCAAGAATGAGGAATGAAGAGGAGAGGTAATGCAATTGATTGAGAGAAGAAGTAACTCCCAAAACTCCTCTCATTATAACCCATCAAGGAGGCAAATGAAGAGCCTCTCCATGACCCTTCACCTCCTTTTACCTCTTAACCAACCTCCACTTCAGTTACTCATAAGTATTCCTTGCTAGGTGAGTTGGTTAAAGCATTCTTGGTTCTACAAGAGGTCCAAGGTTCAATCCTTGGCCAATGCACATTTATTTTTATTTTCATTTCATTTATTTTATTACTTTATTTTCTTAAATTCCGAAAATCCCCCCTAAAATTACCCATAATTGCACTAATATTCCTAAACAAAAATTCTTTCATATTTATATTAATTTTACCTAATTAATACCCATTTTTGGGCCCATTTAAAGCCCATTAGTACCAAATTCCTCAATTTAGATAGGAACGTTAGGCTAATACTTTCCCATAATCATGTTAATGTGCCCAAATAAATTCATATTTATATTTATACTAATTCTTCCTAAAAATCCACCTATAATCATAGTACTAGGAAGCCCATATAAGGCCCATTAGCACTTGGTTTCCTCAATTTAAATGAGAAAACATGGATTTCCTAGGCCAATGTTAGTATTAATGCCTCTAGGTCCTTCGGAAAATTATCTAGATATGCTCAATATTTTCAGAAAATATTAAGAGAATTTTCCGGGTCGTTACAAACTCCAATCGGCAGAGGGGCTCTTTCGCCAGAACTCGCAGGCCTTAGTGACTCAAAGGTTTCCTCTTCTATGCTGAAAGGCAGGAAGAAAAAGAAACAAGGAGGGTTCAAGAAGGCAGCTACATCGCAGGGACATCGGACTAGCGTGAAGAAGCCGAAAGGCAAATGCTTCACGCATAAGCAAATTGGATATTAGAAGGCGAACTGTCCCCGTTGTCAAAAGAAAGGTATATCTTTTTCTTTTGTCATTGTAACATGCTTAGTGGAGTTATCTACCGGTACCTGGTGGGTAGATACGGATGTCACTACGCATGTCTGCAATTCTTTACAGGGGTTCCAGGAAGCCCCATGACTAACTAAAGAAAAAAACCGTCTACATGTGAAATGCTACGGAGGTGGCTACTATTGCAGTGGGAGTTATTTATTTATCTTTAGAAGATAAAGTTTTGGTTTTATGATTGCTTTTATGTACCTAATATTTAGAAAGAACTCTGGTTCAGTTTCTGAAATAAATGATATTCTATTGCTTTTTATGAAAAGTGGAATAGAAAGATTATCTATTCAAGTACATTGATAGGCAATTGGTACACATTAGAACCAAAGTCTTCCATGATGCAAATAGTAACTAATAGCTCATCATCTAAACAAAGTAGGAGAAAGGTTCTTTCTGAGTTGAACCAAACATACCTTTGGCGTCTAAGGCTTGGTCTTATTAACCTTAGTAGGATTCAAAGGAGATAGCCAATGGGCCCTCGGGTTCATTGGTGGTGGGAGACTTCTCTAACTTTGAATCTTACTTGGAAGGTAAGACGACCAAGAGGCCTTTCAAGGACGAGGGGTATAAAGCCAAAGATATGTTAGAATTGGTTCATTCTGATTTGTGTGGTCCTATGCCTAGGGGTAACTTTGCATACTTCGTGAGACGAATATTCAAAGTTATGGATACGTTTACTTGATGGCCGCAAGTCTAAAACTTTGATTGGTTCAAAGAATTCAAGACTGTTGTGGAGAAACATCAAGGTAAAAGTATCAAGGCACTACGATCGGATCGTGATGGTGGGTACCTCTTGGGAATGTTTAGGATGTAACGACCCGGAAAATTCTCTTAATATTTCTTTAAAATATTGAGCATGTCTAGATAATTTCCGAGGGACCTAGAAGTGTTGGTACGAATCTTAGCCTAGAAATCCATGATTTTCTCATTTAAATTGAGAAACTAGGTACTAATGGGCCTTATATAGGTTTTCTAGTACCATAATTTTAGTGGATTTTAGGTAGAATTTAATATAAAAGAAATAGATTTTGATGAGGAATATTAACATGATTATGGGGGAATTTTTAGAGAATTTTCGGAATAATAGAGAAATAAAAAAAATAAAATAGAAAATTAGTGTATGCACCAAGGATTGAACCTTGGACCTCTTGTACAACCATGCATGCTCTAACCAATTCACCTATCAAGGGAGTGCTATGAGGGAATGAAGTGGATTTTTGTTAAGGCTTGGGAAGAAGGAGGAGGGAAGAGACACCATGACTCTTCACTTACCCCCCTTAATGTGGATTAAAAGCATAAGAGGAGAAGTTACCTTTCTCTTCTCTCATTCCATTAATCCATTTCCTTCTTCTCTTCTTCTTCCTCCCCTCCTAGCCGAAAACCCCAAGCCCCATTCCCTTGGAAAAAAACTCCACAAGGAGACTCCCTTTTGAAGATCTAGGTTCTCTTCCAAGACTACAAGGGCTAAGGAGAAGTTTGGAGGCAAGAAGGTCCTTCCTACTTCCTTGTCCAAGGATTTAATCCAAGATAAGGGAAGGTAAGACCCCTCTCACCTGTGGTATGATTGTTCTTGATGCTTAACAAGATTTAGATGTTTTTTAAGATTTAAGTTGGGAAAAAACCATGAAGTGGAGCCTAGGATTTCGGCCAAGGCTATTGCTTGGGCTTAGGGATGATGTAAATTTTCTTTTGTGCTCTTAAATGTTTCATGATGTTATGTAAGGCATAGATTATGATCTAGGGAAATTTTTGATGCCCTAAAACCCATCTAGGGTTTCGGCCACATCAAGTATAGGGCTAGGGATTAATTTTAATCCCTCAAGCATGATTGGTATGTTTTGCTATGATAGACTATGGATGATAATGGAGACTTATATGAATTTTCTAGGGGTTATTTCTCCCCTAGGGTTTTGGCCAAGAATGAATAAGGCCTTGGACTTTGGGGTTAAAACCAATTAAGGGTCCAAGTGGGTTCCTATGACATGATAAGTAAGGTATGGGAGGTTAACCATGGTTATGCAAATTTTTCTAAGGAACTATGGCCCTCTAGGGTTTTCGGCTAAGTCCCTAATCTAGGGCTTGGTTTGGGTTAAGTTCTCAAGAATGCATGTTTATAGGTCACTAAGATGTATGCATATGATTGAGTATGTCATAGAAATTTTATGTGACCTAGAAACTTAATGTCATGTAAATTAGGAATGACATCTAGGTATGCTATGTACCCTAATCATGCATGTTTTATGAATGTTATGTATGTATGCCATGCTTTAGGAATGACATGTATGTATGCTATGTACCCTAACCATACATGTTTTATGAATGTTATGTATGTATGTCATGCTTTAGGAATGACAAGTATGTATGCTATGTATCCTAACCATGCATGTTTTATGAATGTTATGTATGTATGCCATGATTTAGGAATGACATGTATGTATGCTATGTACCCTAACCATGCATGTTTTACGAATGTTATGTATGTATGCCATGCTTTAGAAATGACATGTATGTATGCTATGTTTTACGAACAATATGTATGTAAGTCATGTCTCATGAATGCTATGTATGTATGTCATGCTTTATGAATGATATGTATGTATGCTATGTTTAAGAATGAAGATGATGAACGAAAATGATAACCATGACCTAAGACAAAATGATGTAAGCATGACGTATCTTATGAATGAAAATGAAGAATGATGATGAATGTTCATGCCTTTAAGGCATCATGATGTTAAGTATGAATGATGAAATGTTAAGTATGTCTATGTCATGCTAAGGGATAGGCACCTTAAGAACGCCCCGGTTCTGGACTACCGACTAAGCTGTCCACGGTTCTGGAACTACCGTAGTTGTTCCTATGATATGTCAAGTATGAATGATGAAGTATGCATATGTATTTTACTTTATAAATGGGCTTGTACCGGACCGAAGTAAGGGTCCAAGGGATGGGCACCTTAAGAACGCCCCGGTTCTGGACTACCGAAGCTGTCCACGGTTCTGTCACTACCGAAGTTGTGCAACAGGGATGGGCACCTTAAGAACGCCCCGGTTCTGGGACTACCGACTATGCTGTCCTTACCCTAGTAGGTCGAGACTAGCTACCTCGTATTTACTTAGGGATGCGCGCTTATGATGTATGTATGTGGTACAAACCTGGGACCCCAATGATGTTATGTTTATGTTCAAGTATTTAAAATGAAAGAATGATTTCAAAAATTAAGCATCCTTATGATATATGCACTTGACTCATGCATTCATTCATGTTATGCATTATACTCATGTTTAAGTTTATGTTTATGCTCATGTTTAAGTTTATGTGTATACTCATGTTTAAGTTTATGTTTATGCTCATGTTTAAGTTTATGTTTATACTCATGTTTAAGTTTATGTTTATGCTTATGATTTATGCCAAGACTAAGTTTATGTTTATGTCTGAATTATGTTATGCTAAGGTGCTTTATGCGATTATGTTAAGTGACGCATGGTTTTAGTGAGTAGGAAAAAAGGTCTTACTAAGCCTATGTGCTTATAGTTTTATGTTTCTCATACCGCAGATCAAGCAAGAGGCTATTAAGGGAAGCAGCAGGAGGGGCAAGTGTGTGTGTGTGGCAATGACTTGGCAAAAGAAAAGAAAAGATCCTATGTCTTTCTCCCTTTACATGATGACCATGCAAACATGTTTAAGAATGATGCTATATGATTAAGAATGAATGCTAAGTTTATCATGTCACTATGTTTAAGAATGATAGCTAAGAATGTGTTAACATGATTTAAGTTATAAGTGCATGGTTTAAACGCATGTGGATAAAGTTTTAAAATTATTCCGCTGCATTAAGAAGTCCATATGCGTATATGTATGTCACGTAGCGTCGTCGTAAGGCTGTAAATGGGCGGGCGTTACATAGGACTTACTTATTAGAGGCTGGGATTCAATCCCAATTGACTACAACCGGTACACCCCAATAGAATGGTACAGTAGAGTGAAGGAAAAGGGCTCCTATGGGGATAGGACAATGATGAGCTGCTCCGAGTTGCCGGATTCGTTCTGGGTATATGCTCTGGAAACGCAGCGTGCATACTTGATACCATCTAGGTCAGTAGCTCCTTCTCCCATAGAAGTGTGGACTGGGCGAAAGCCAAGTCTAAGACATCTTCGGACATGGGATAGCTCAGCATATGTGCTGAGAGGGGATACTGATAAGATTGGAATCTCGTGCGCTTGTTCGTAAGCTATCCTAGAGAAACGAAAGGTGGTTCTATAGTTCTAAGGATCAGAGGGTAATCGTTGGGACGAATACCATATTCTTAGAAGAAGACTATGTGATGAACCATAAACCCATGAGTAGACTAGTTCTTGAAGAATTAAGAGAGGATGTTTCGACCTTAGTACCAACTATACAAGAGGAAATATCATAAGTCACTGCACCACGTGTCATAGAAGATACACAGGTGGTACCTCGTCGTAGTAGGAGGGTTGTTAGTCAACCAGAAGGATTCATGTTCTTGGGAGAGTATTCAGACTCAGTGCCTGGCGACCATGAATCAAGATCCCTGGACCTATGACGAGGAACATCTGCTTTGAAGAGATAATCCATTTATATGGATTTGTTCAAAGGACGGATGCGATTTGTGTATGTAAGAATTGTGACGGAAACGTAGTGGTGTTCTTGTACTATACGTAGATAATATTTTGTTAGTTGGCAACAATGACAAAGTATTATCAGACGTAAGGGTATGGTCGTCCAAATGGTTTATATGAAGGACTTAGGAGAAGCAGGACACATCCTTGGTAATCAAAGTTCTAAGGGATCACCAGAGAAGGATGTTGTGCTTATCCCAAGCTTCATATAGTGATAGTGTCTTAACTCGTTTTAGCATAGAAACCTCCAAGAAAAGTTTTGTACTTCTCAGTTATGGAGCTACTCTATCTAAGGAGATATGTTTTGATTATCAAAGGAGATAGAGCAGGTAATGGCGGTTCCTTTAGCATCGGCTATAGGAAGCCTCTTGTATGCTAAAAACGAGACTGGATATCTGCTTTGTCGTGGGCATGGTTAGCAGATATCAGAGTAACCCAGGTCAAGGAAATTGGATTGCAGTAAAAGCTTATATTAGTGCCTGAGAAGGACTAAGGATTATAAGCTGGTTTACCGGGCAGTCCAATTCCCTATGGGTTATACGGATACAGACTTCCAGTCGGATAGGGGAAAACGTAAGTATTCCTCGGGGTTTTGTATTTACTTTTAGGAGGTAGAACCATAGTTGGAGGAGTGTCACGCAGCGACTGCGTGATGGACTCCACCATGGAAGCTAAGGATGTGGCAATCTTTGTGAAAGCCAAAAGGAAACTATATGGTTCGGAACCTCAAGATGGACTTCGATGTGATTCCTGGTTTGCTCAAAGCTATCACATTCTGTTGTGATAAACAAATGGCGCAGTTGCAAACTCGAAGGAATCACGAGCCCATGAGGCGAGTAAACACATAGAGCGCAAGTACCTCCTAGGAGAGGAAAAGCTATAGTTGCCTTGATTACATCAGAAGACAACCTGGGAAATCTATTCACTGAGGCCTTGATAGTGAAAGCTTTAGGCATATGGAGGATCAGGGAGTCAGATATATGGCATTTTGAGGGCAGCAAAGTCTTTAAGTATAAGTGGGAGATTGTTAGATGTGTATACTGAAAGACATGCTTCTTTTATATATATGAACATCTTTATTTTGAAAAAAGAATCACAACCACACTAGGTGCCTATTTATATTAGTACATGCATGAAGTCTAATTACTTTGCATTATAGATAACATGGTGTGTGATGTCACACGGAAGATCATGTTATCAGTTCGTTGCTTAGTATAAATAGAGGCTCACATCCGAGATGGAATTGGAAACCCATCGGAATGGTTATAGTGTAATTAGGTGTGGTTGGTCTTGACCATAGGATTACACTAGTGTGCTTTGAGTACATTGAGCAGGATCAAAATCCGAGGTTATCCAATTTGTACTGACTCGATAATTGGATAGGACCTCAAGATATTATTATGGAGTACGATCCCTTAATCCTGAAATAAATCGGGCATATATTATTAATTATTATTTCTTTAATTTACCAATGGACGAGATCTATTCTGTTAGATCGATAGGCCCGGTAAGTTGGGAGATAATATTAATAATATGATGTGCCGTTGATTATTGACGGAATATGTGTCCTGGTGAGTCAGGATGATGATGCCCCCTTGATGAGCTCAAAAGGTTCATCGTGCTAAACCCTGCAGGTAAATTTGATCCGGCACGATAATAAGGTTGAGTGGTACTAGTCAAGAACCCAGAGGTTAATTAATTTAAATTGTCAGTAATTTAATTAATTAACGGGCATTCGAGATCTTAAACACGAGGGGATAGACGACTCGTAATAAGTGGAGTCCATCTGTAAATATGGGGGTTGGTGAGGTAAGTCAATGAGGGCCCTTTAGTGGAATGGATTATCATTAATGGACCGGGTCCATTAGCGAGCCAAGATCCAACTCCTCCTTATGGTCCCTATCGTAGCCCTATAAATACCCCATGGTGGCATAGAACTAAGTTGATGGTTAATCCAATAGATCACAAGAAACCCTAGCCTCAACTCTTCTCTCCTCTCTCTCTCTCTCGTTTCACTCTGCGGCACCGAACGGAAGAGAATAGTTCTCTTCTCCGATTAATTGCAAAGCATGCAATTAATCAGGCGTTTCTCCAATTAATTGCAACGCATGCAATTAACTTTTGCTCTTCTCCATTAATTGCATTGCATGCAATTAAAATTGCTTCTTCGCCGTTTGCATGCAGTTTGCAACGTGCAGTAAATTGGAGAAAATTACTCCTTGCCATCTGCATGCAATTAAAATTAATCCCAGCTATTTAATTGCATGCAATTAACAACAAGTTGTGTGCAACTTGTCTTGAGCAATATAAAAATGGCTTACGGCTCAATTATTCGGTGAGGAATTTGCTAGGCGTGGAGAACAAATAGCACACGCAACTTGTTCTTGAGAAATTCTAATTGCTTGGCGTGGAGAGGCACCGCCGACGGCTGGCAGTGGAGAAAATAGGCAGAGGAGAGGAGAAGACTTACGGCTGTGGAGAAGTTGTTTATGTGCGCAACTTGGAGTCTTCGAACTTGAAGTAAAGTTGCGTTCTACTCAACTCACAGCTCGGGCGCTACCGACGGCAGAAGAGAGGGAGCAGTGATTTTTCTCAAGAGAGAAAAGTTGTTTACGCAATTTTTCTCAAAGGAAGAAAAATCTGCCTAGGGATTGTGTTTGGATTATCTCCTAGGAGCGGCTGACGGCATCCCTTTGGTTAGGGATTGGTTGGCGCAAGGAGAAGGGATCAACTTGGTGGCCACAGGTCTTGGTAGATCGTCGCCCACACGACGTCCTAGAGGGGAGGGTCATATGGTAGAAGATCGTAAGGTAACGGAAGGTATATTCTTCCTTGGCTCCTTTCATTCTTATTTGTACCTTATTTAATTGCCTCATCATTTCATGTTTGTTATTTAATTATTTTGATTGCGAATCATAGTCAATAATTATTTAACTGGACCCCGACCATAAACACAGAAGCCGACGATCAACTCGTCGCCTTTTTCGCGGTCGAACGGTCGAGCAAATTGCAAGACCAATTTTGGTAATTGGCTAAGTTGCAATTTGAATCGTTCGATACAGCACGAGACGGTCGATGGGAAACGACTCTCTATTCAGATTAAATTTTTTTAATCCGTAGGCATAGAGAGATCTCTCGGATCGACCAGGTATCCGCTTAGGAAACCCACCAAGCCATACCCAACACTCCCACCGATCACCACTAGGTGGTACTGCCTGGGATGGAGTTCCATGCCCAAAGAAAAATAGGAGATGAACTTCTCCTCTTCCTTCCCTTGCACCGACGCAACTGTAACCCTAGGAGAGAGAGTTTGAGAGGGAGAGAAGTTGAGAGGCTCTAGGGTTTATTCTATGTTGGAACACCTTGGTTTCATGACTCCTATGGGGTATTTATAGGGCTACGATAGGGACCATAAGGAGGAGTTGAGTCTTGGCCTGCTAATGGATCCAAACTTGATCCATTAATGAAGAGTCATTCCACTAAAAGCCCTTCATTGAATTACCTCACCAACCCCCATATTTTCATACGGGCTCCACGTATTATGAGTACATCCATCTCCCCGTGTTAAAGATATCGAATGCCCGTTGATTAATTTAAATTACTGATAATTTTAATTAATCAACCTCTAACTCCTTGACTAGTACCACTCATCTTTATCATTATGTTGGACCATAGTCCACTTGCAATATTTAACATGATGAACCTTATGAGCTCATCAAGGGGCATCATCATCCTGACTCACCAGGACACAGATTCCGTCAATAATCAATGACACACCATGTAAATAATATTATTTCTCAATTTATCGGGCCTATCGATTTAGCAGAATAAATCTCGCCCATTGGTAAATCAAAGAAACAATAATTAAATATATGTGTCCGTTATTATATCAGGATTCAGAGCATGTACTCTATAATATAACCGAGGTCTGATCCAATTATAGAGTCAGTACAAATTGGATCACCTCTATGTTGTTCCTGCTCAGTGCACACAAAGTGCACTAGTGTAATTCTATGGTTAAGACAAACCACACCTAATTACATTACAACCATCCCGATGGTTTATCCAACTCCATCTCGGTTGTGAGCCTCTTCTTATATTCTGCAAGGAACTGATAACATGATCTTTTGTGCGTCACCACACACCATGTTATCTACAATGCAAAGTATTAGACATTATGTGCACATACTAGTATAAACATGCATCCTGTGATTTCGTAATTCTCTTTCAAAATGTAGATGTTCTTATACAAAAAGCAAGGATTTTAGTATACATCCTAACAAAACTAAAAGGTTATAGGATCATCACTTATATGATAGTGTGCTATAGTCTGATTCTCTTGACAAAATATTATATCCTTTGTTGTTCATGTTGATGAAGTTGTATCCGTCTGTTGGGAACAGATTGCGAAATCCTTCATGATTTGTTGTGAACAGATTGTGCATTTTATCACAAGGATGCATCAATAGAACAAGAACGGTCTCATATGTAAGTACCCCTGGTTGGTTTTGATTTGATCAACTGATTTAAGTTAGGACCTGGTGTGTTTAATTCCTGTGTCTAAGTGTACAGGAACTTAGGAGCGCAGGAAGTCGAGCGGAAGACACAGCGGTCGAGAACGATGACACATAAAGGGAGCCAACAGGCTCGATGCATCTGAGTGACGTGGAGCTCTGCGGAAGAGTACGCCGGTGGAGCGAGAAGGACGCGCGCGGTGTCCGAGGGACAAGAAGCCAGGAGGAAGGACTCTCGAGGGGCGAAAGGCCAGAATTGGGTTTAGGTGAGTCTAACTCTGATTAGCTAGAAATCACCCAAGAAGGTGAAGCAAGTCAAGCTGAAGACTGGTCAGCATCAGCTGACTAACCTAACTGTTGGGTGTCCGTAAGTTTATGGGTGCCTGGGAGTTCGGGCGCCTGACCACTAGGCGCCTGAGCACTCAGGCGCCTGTGTGGTATTAGGTGCCCAAGCTTCGGGCCATGTGTCTGTTGGTTGTGGATTCCTAGTCGCGCATGGGAAACCTCTCCATGTCCACGGATTAAAATTTTTCAATCCGAATGGAGGCCTATTTCCCAAACGACCGTCTCATCATCGTGCTAACCGATTCGAGCGTTCGTTTCAACAAAGATGTTGTTCTAGTGATCAATCTCGTCCAACCGCTTAGCCGCAGAATAGACGATGAGTGGATCGCTGGTTTTTGTGTTTATCATCGGGGTCCAAGATTATTATTAACATGAAATAATGAATAATAATCAAACATGCAATTAATTAATTCCATGAAATAATAGAAAGAACAAAGGAATCAAAGAAGAAGATATACCTTCCCTTTTACCTCACGATCTTCTATTGTATGACCCTCCCCTTCTTAGACGTCGTGTGGGCGACGATCTACCAAGAACCGAAGTCACCAAGGCCACTAACACCTCTCCACAAAGTTGCACCGAAACCCTAGCTACTAGGGTTGCCATCGGCCAACCGTTCTTCCTCCTTGTTGATCTCCGGCCACCTAGAACCAAAGATAGGAAGTAGAAGTAGATGAGGAAGATGAAGAGGAAGGGGAAGAAGCCTTCTCCTTCACCTCAACCCTAAGCACAGCCGGTTACCACGCCTTCTTCTTCTTCTGGCCGCCGGCCAAGGATCCACCTCCAAGGCGGCACCGACCAACTTTTCTCCCCTATGAAGGACTCGCACACCCACAAGGAACCTAGAGAAGACTTCTCTTCTCCTTCCTTGTCCTAGTCGTGCACTTAAATGAAGAGAAAAGGAGAGAAGAAGCTCTCTTCCTCCCCTTGTGTTGCCACCCAAGCCAAGTTGGCGCTGGCCGAACCCTAAGAGAGAGAAGGGAGATGAAAAACCCAAGCCTTAGGTTAATTGGATCCCTTGGTCTCATGACACCATGGGTATATATAGGGATACAATAGGGACCATGAGGAGGAATTGGGTCTTGGCCACCCAATGGATCAAGGCCCGATCCATTAATGAAGATCCATTTCACTAAAGGATCATTATTGATCTACTTCACCAACCCCCATATTTAAATATGGGCTCCACCATTATGAGTACAAAAATCTCCCCGGGGTTATGATATCGAATGTTCATTAATTAATTAAATTACTAACAATTTAATTAATTAACATCTAGCTCCTTGAGTAGTATCACTCAACCTTATCATCATGTCGGACCAAGTCCACCTGCAAGATTTAACATGATGAACCTTATGAGCTTCTCAAAGGGGACATCATCAACCCGAGTCACTAGAACACGGTTTCCTTCTATAATCAACAGCATAACATGTAAATAATATTATTTCACAACTTACTGGGTCTATCGATTTAAGACATAAATCTCGCTCATTGGTAAATCAAAGAAATAAATATTAAGTACATATGCTCGTTATTATATCAGGATTCAGAGCATATACTCCATAATAACTGAAGTCTAATTCAATTATAAAGTCAGTATAAATTGAATCACCTCTATGTCGGTCCTGCTCAATACACACAAAGTGCACTAGTATAATTCTATGGTCAAGATAAACCAACACCAAATTACACTACAACCATCATGATTCATACAATATGCATATAATACATATTCTAACACTAGGAAACATTAGCAAGTAACATGGCATCTTTAACTCATTTATTTAGCCCTTATTTACGGTATTGGCCAAACATGTACAGAGGAGGAAACACGACATAAATATATATAAAACACTCAACAAAACATTAAGAAGGAATTAAAACCATTAGCTAGTCAAAAAGAACTCAAACATCTTCTTATGGCCAAAAGATCTATGGCTTCATGGGAGCCTTGGCCGAAACTTTTAAGGGTCTTTTGCTCCATCTTTTTTTTCATCATAACTCATAACTTAAAATCAAGAAAACATTGGATTCATTAGATAACATCAATCACAAACCTAGTCCCTAAACCCATGCTTGGCCGAAATTTGCTCATAGGGAAAAACTTCACGATTTTAGCAACACATCGCAAGAACATACAAGAACATGAACAAAAACATATATAAGCTATTATGTTACAGGTGAGGGGAGTCTTACCCTTGTGCTAAATATTCCCAAACAATATATATCACCTAGAAGGAGAAAGAAAGAACTTCTTGCTCCTTGGCTCTTCCTTTGCTTCACAAACACAAAGCCTTCACTAGATCTTCTTGGAGAGAATTTTTTTTTTGATGGAGAGAGGGCCTTGGTGTTTCGGCAATGAGAGGAATGAAGAGATGGCTTGTCGCATTTTTTTCCTCATCTTCTTATAGTAAATGAAGAGGTATGCCTCTTCACCCTCCATGGTGACCCCTTTACCTTCCATGGTGACTCTTCATCCTCCATGGTGACCCTTCATCTCCCTTACACCTATCTACAATTTCCTCTATCCTCCTAATAGCACTCCCTTGCTAGGTGAATTGGTTACATATGCATTCTTAAGGCTTACAACATCTCTAAGGTCCAAGGTTAGATCCTTGGCACCTACCTCATTTCATTTTTTTTATTCTTTTGCAAGCCCATCTAACATGATGTGTTATTTCTTTTATCCTCATGGGGCCCATTAGGATAACTAACGAAGTGCTATTTAAGACCGATTAGGAATTTCCACCATTTAGAGCCCATATAAGGCCCATTAACACTTACACTAAAATTCCCACAACTCTAACTATCATTCTTGAATCATACTTAATATGGCTATTATTCATGCAATTATACTCAATATTAGGGATAATATTAAAGGGAATTTTACTGGGGTGTTACAATCTTCCATACCTTCTGGGAAGTTCGTCCTCGAACTTAAAATAGCTCCGGAAACTTTTGTTTTATATCGTCCTCGCGTTCCCAGGTAGCTTCTTCAGATTGTTGACTTTGCCACAAGACCTTGACTAAGGGTACATCTTTGTTCCTCAGTCTCTTGACATCTCGATCTAGGATCCGTAAGGGTTTGCTTTCATAACTCAGGTCCTCCTGGATTTGTACGGCCTGCGGCTCCATCACTTGGTCTGCATTGGGAATACATTTCATGAGCATCGATACGTGGAACACGTTGTGGATTGATGACATCTCTTGAGGTAGCTCGAGCTCGTAAGCCACCTTGCCAATTCTGTTCAGGATCTTGTACGGTCCCACATAGCGCGGACATAGCTTTCCTTTCTTCCCGAATCTCATTACTCTTTTCATAGGAACCACTTGGAGGAACACCAAATCCCCGACACCGAATTCCAAAGGCCTACGTCGCTGATCCGCATAATTCTTCTGCCGGCTCTGAGCAGTCTCTATTCTTTGGCGGATATTCTGTATAGCTCGGGTGGTGTCGTCGATGAAATCCGTCTGGAGTCCCATCTCTTTCTTTTCACCTCCTTCGTACCAACAGATCGGAGATCTACATCTCTTCCCATACAGAGCTTCATAAGGTGCCATTCTGATAGTAGCTTGGTAGCTATTATTATAAGCGAACTCCGCTAAGCATAAATATCGGCACTAGCTCCCTTTGAAATCCAGGGCACAAGCTCGTAACATGTCTTCCAGTACTTGGTTCACCCTTTCCGTTTGCCCATCTGTCTAAGGATGAAAGGCGATACTGAATCGCAGCTTCGTGCCGAGAGCTTTATGAATGCATTCCCAAAACTGTGAGGTGAAACGACCATCCCTATCTGAAATGATGGTCTTGGGAATACCATGTAGTCTGATAATTTCCTTAGCATATAGTTGAGCTAGTTGCTCGACTGAATAGGTCATCTTGATCGCTAAGAAATGTGCTGATTTCGTCAATCTGTCGACGATAACCCATATAGCGTCGTATCCGTTCGTGGTCCTGGGAAGTCCTGAGATGAAATCCATAGAGATGTCTTCCCATTTCCACTCCAAAATTTGGATCGGTTGCAGAACTCCTCTGGGTCTCTGGTGCTCTGCTTTAACTTGCTGGCAGGTCAGGCAGGTACTGACATGCTGAGCTACGTCCCTCTTCATACCGAGCCACCAAAATCTTGTTTTCAGATCTTGATGCATCTTGGTAGATCCCGGGTGCATAGAATAAGGGGTTCCGTGAGCCTCCTCCAGTACCTTCTTGCGTAGCTCCGGATCATTAGGGATACATAGACGGTCCCTAAGGTATGCTACTCCGTTATCGGCGACATGAAAACCCTCGCCTTTTCCTTCTAGAATATCCTGCTTGATCTTCTGGAGGCTTGGATCATCATTCTGCTTATCTAGTATGTCGTCGAATAGTGCCGGTACAATTGCCATGGTCGAAAGTCGTCCGGAAATAATCTCGATTCCGTAGTTCACAATTTCCTTTTCCAGCGGTCGAGATAATGCTGATAAGGACATCAAGGCGGCACTGGACTTCCTACTAAGTGCATCGGCCACTTTGTTCACCTTGCCTAGATGATAAAAGATCTCGCAGTCATAGTCCTTTACCAGTTCGAGCCATCTGCGTTGTCGCATGTTAAGGTTCTTCTGAGTGAAGAAATATCGCAGACTCTGGTGATCTGTATATATCTTGCTCTGTGCTCCGTATAGATAGTGTCTCCATACCTTCAGAGCAAAGACCACGGCTGCTAACTCTAAATCATGAGTGGGATAGTTCCTTTCATGTTCTTTGAGTTGCCTGGAGGCATAGACAATAACTTTACCACTCTGCATAAGTACAGCTCCGAGTCCCAGTTTGGAGACATCACTGTACATGTCGAAGCTCTTGTCATCTTCGGGAAGAGTAAGGATTGGAGCACTTGTAAGTCTCCTTTTCAGCTCCAAGAATCTCCTCTCGCATTCTTCTATCCATACGTACTTCTAGTTCTTCCTGGTGAGAACCGTCATAGGTGCTGCGATTCTGGAGAAGTCTTCCACAAATTTCCGGTAATAGCCCGCTAGTCCAAGAAAACTCCTGACTTCGCTAGCATTCTTCGGCCTATTCCAGTTATTCACGACCTCGATTTTCTTCGGGTCCACAATGACTCTGTCCGTGCAAATAATATGACCCAGAAAAGCCACTTGATCGATCTAAATTTGCATTTGGAGAACTTGGCATATAACTTCTTTTCCCGAAGGATCTGTAATACCATCTTCAAGTGTTCAGCGTGCTCTTCTCGATCTCTCGAATAGATGAGGATATCGTCGATGAAGACGATCACAAACTTGTCAAGGAATGCCGAGAATACCCGATTCACCAGGTCCATAAACATAGCGGGAGCATTAGTTACTCCGAAGGGCATGACGACGAATTCAAAGTGTCCGTATCTAGTCCGGAAAGCCATCTTCGGAATATCGTCTGGTTTCACTTTAACTTGATGGTAACCAGATCTAAGATCGATCTTCGAAAAGACAGTAGCTCCCTTCAGTTGGTCGAACAAGTCGTCGATCCTTGGGAGGGGATACCTGTTCTTAATCGTCACATTATTTAGAGCTCGATAATCTATGCACATGCGCATAGTTCCATCCTTCTTTTTCACGAACAGTACCGGAGCTCCCCATGGAGAGTGACTCGAGCGAATAAAACCCTTGTCGAGTAAATCCTGCAGCTGTCCTTGAAGCTCCTTCAATTCAGATGGCGCCATATGGTAAGGTGCCTTGGAGATTGGATTAGTGCCAGGAATCAGTTCGATCTCAAATTCGATTTCTCTGTCCGGGGCCAATCCTGGTAGATCGTCTGGGAATACCTCCGGATAATTGCATACCACTCTGACATCACTTAGTTTCTGATCCTTTGTTTGAGCGGTGCTGACCACATATGCTAGAAAACCAGTGTATCCTTTCGCTAGCATCTTCTGCACCTTTAGATCCGATAAGAATTTCCCGGTTCTCTTCCTTGGCTCTTCGATGAATTCAAACATAGGTTCCGCCTCGGGCTAGAAGACCACTTTTCGCTTACGGCACTCGATAGAAGCACCGTATTTGCTCAGAAAATCCATACCCAGTATTGCATCATAATCTTGCATGTCGAGTACTATCAGGTCGCAATAGAGATCTCTTTCTGCGATTCTGATTGGTGCTGCACGCAACACGTGGGTGGATGCCATTGTTTCACCTGAAGGCAGGGTTGTTAGAAATTTACAGTCTAGAATTTGTAGAGGTATGCCTATCTTCTTAGAGTAAGAAGGCATGGAAATAAACGAATGCGTTGCTCCAGTGTCAAATAATGCAGTAGCCTGCTGACTGTAAATAAAGATCTGACTTGTAACAACCATCGAAACATTTGCTACGTCCTCCTTGGTAAGTGAGAAAACCCTGGCATTCGTCGTAACTGGCGGGGCTTCCAATATGCCTTGACTTATCTGAGGACCTTCCAGTGCAGCTTGCATATAATGTAGTTGGGCAGGGGCACCCTGGTGCTGGATCAGCTGCTGAGGTGGTGCTTGAGGCTTAATAGGACAGTCGATGGCCTTGTGTCCTTCCAATTCGCAAGTGTAGCATTTATTTGTACCTCTGCGACATTCTCCAAGTTGCCTATTTCCACATTTCGCGCACGGGTTGTTCTTGGTCTTCTTTATCGCTGGGCCGCCTTTAGGATTGTTCCATTTCTTTTTGTCGTTACGGTTCCCTTTCCAGCTGGTGCCCGTGTGCTGACCTCCTGAGTTGGCTTGGTTCTTATTCTCTGTCGGCATCTCCTTCTGCTGATTAATACTGTTTAGATAGTGCTCGGTGATCAAGGCGCTACTGAACAGCTCCTCTGCGGTCTGTGGTCGGTTAACTCCGCCGGCCACATTTAGAGCTATCTCGGGCCACAACATTTGCAGCATCAGGCAGACCTTTTCTTTCTCCGTCTTGACCAACTCGGGACATAGGTGAGCCAGCCTGTTGAATCTCTTGACAGCTTCACTGACTGATAGATAGGCTTGACGGAATTCTGTAAGCTCGTCGTAGTGTTTGTTGGTGACCCCAAGTGGAAGAACTCCACGTAAAATTCTGATTCGAAGTCCGTCCATTTCATCTGGTTCACGGGTCTCTTGGCCTTGACCCTTTCCCACCACATTCTGGCATCGCCAGAAAGGCAGAATGACACACACTTGACCTTCTCGTGCTCCGGCCAGTCCAGCAGCTCCATAGTACTCTCTACCATCTTGAGCCAGGCCTGAGCATCCCACGGTTCGCAAGCACCCGTAAAAGTTTCCGGCTTCAGTCTCTTCCATTGGATTAAGTAAGCTTCCGGTCGCATTCCGGTGGCAGGGCCTGTCGGGGGTGCTGGCGGAGTCGGAGGCACTACAGGTATCACCGTCTGGTTCGCTGATGGAACGGTAGTATTTGCTTGCTGATTCATCAAGGTGTTGATGGTCTGCTATTGCTCGGTGAGCTGACGCTGGAGTTCTGTCACTAGGTGTGTCAGGTCAGGCTGAGGTACGGTATCATTAATTCTAGTACTTCTTCTAGCTATGTTGTTTTCATATTACAACAATAAGCTAGTATAAGATCATTTATCATTTTCATCATTTTCATGTATATACATGCATTTGTATCATTTTTTTTCATTATAAGGTAAGGTAAGGTACTACCCTAAGTTTCCATTCCCAGGTAAAAAACATGGTTCCATAATTTCGTATTTGCATTCTCAGTCATAAACATTCCTTATCGTTCTAGAACCATATAGGGTATCACATCTACTTGTATGGTTAGTCTAGAAACATTCCTATCATAAGTAAACATAAAGCAAATATACTTAAATTATGTAAGGTAAGATCTTACTTGGAAGCGGCAGGATGCAGGCTTGAGGTGTGTGTAGTGAGATGGCAATTTCGCTCTGATACCAAGTTGTAACGCCCGCCCCTTACGTGAGCGACGCATTACTTTTTTTTTCTTTCATACATTATTGCATATGAAGCGTAAATATAGCAGCGGAAATAATACTAAATCATGAACATATGCAATTGGATAAATTTCTTTCTAACTAAACTACTTTAAGCATGTGAATCATAGCATGACATATTTAACAAGAGAGTATATAGTTCTACATTAAGCATGTATATCATAAAGAACTTCAACTACAACAAGTAGTAAGCATAAACATAAGAACTAACACATGCAGTTTATAAGTAGCGACATTAAGTTCATGAGAAATAAGTCCATAAGTAAGAGTAAAGACAACAGTAGGATCGTTCTGCCATGTCACACATATGCCCTCTTGCTGCTTCCCCTTCTTTAGAAACCTTTAGTTTGATCTGGAACATAAGAAGGTAGACTATAAGCATAAAATGCTTAGTAAGCTCCTTGCTTACTCACAAAATCCGTACATCACATATAAGTAGAAATCTACATCATTTGATATAAACATATAACATGAATAATTACTTAAAGCATCTAAAGCACATAAGCATAAACACTTAAAACATGAATATGTGTGTCGTTATTAAGGACATATGGCATGAGTAAGTACTTAAAGCACATATCATTTGCATAATCTTTAAAACATAATCATGTGCATAAACATTAGACATAGCATATGCGATATCTTTAAACATAAACATGTGCATAAATATTAAGGATGCTCTTTGAAAATATATATAATATAATACTTGAACATTAACATATCATTATCATTGGGATCCCTAGCTTGTACCCATTCATCATTTGTGCGCATCCCTTCGTAGAGTGCGAGGTAGCTAATCACGACCTACTAGGGTACTAGGCAACCTCTAGCCTAGGGACAACTACGGTAGTCCAGAACTGGGGCCTTACTTAGGAGCCCATCCCTTGGACCTTTTTCAAGATCCGGTACAAGCCAATACATAAAGTAAAATAGCATACATGATTCCTTTTCTTTCCATAGCAATTGCTCTTTAGCATATCGTTCGTCATTTCTTTTCTTTTCTTAGAAATTGCTCTTTAGACATTCTTTTATTCATAATGTCATACATGTCATGGGCATACATTCAAAGCATAAATATCATCATAACTTTCAAGCATGAACATGGCATGGAGAAACATAATTTCATGGTAAGAAAATTCATAACATGCCAGCTTATCATTCATGATTCATAAAACACATAATGTTAAATTTAAAACTAAGGATAATACACCTAGGGAACTTGTTTCATTTTTTTTCATCTATCATGGCATAATGAAACATGGATACCTTTAATTCAACCATAATTTAACATATACTCTACTGGTCAAAACATTTAGATAGGGTTATCATGACATAAAATACAACACAACATCACAGAACTCATACAACATGCATACATTGAATTTCCTATTACAAAGAGACATCATCAAGTGAGGGAGTGACCTTAACCCATCCTAAAACCTAATTTAAGGTACTGATCAGAAACTTCTAAGGTTCATATCAACATGAAAATGACAAAAACAAGAGCAATTGATTCATACAACATGCATATAATACATATTCTAACACTAGGAAACATTAGCAAGTAACATGACATCTTTAACTCATTTATTTAGCCCTTATTTAGGGTATTGGCCGAACATGTACAGAGGAGAAAACATGGCATAAATATATATAAAACACTCAACAAAACATTAACAAGGAATTAAAACCATTAGCTAGTCAAAAAGAACCCAAACATCTTCTTATGGCCAAAAGGTCTATGGCTTCATGGAAGCCTTGGCCGAAACTTTTAAGGGTCGTTTGCTCCATCTTTTTTTTTCATCATAACTCATAACTTAACATCAAGAAAACATTGGAGTCATTAGATAGCATCTAACACAAACCTAGGCCCTAAACCCATGCTTGGCCGAAATTTGCTCATAGGGAAAAACTTCACGATTTTAGCAACACATCGCAAGAACATACAAGAACATGAACAAAAACATATATAAGCTATTATGTTGCAGGTGAGGGGAGTCTTACCCTTGTGCTAAAGATTCCCAAACAATATATATCACCTAGAAGGAGAAAGAAAGAACTTCTTGCTCCTTGGCTCTTCCTTTGCTTCACAAACACAATGCCTTCACTAGATCTTCTTGGAGAGAATTTTTTTTTGATGGAGAGAGGGCCTTGGTGTTTCGGCAATGAGAGGAATGAAGAGATGGCTTGTGGCATTTTTTTCCTCATCTTCTTATAGTAAATGAAGAGGTATGCCTCTTCACCCTCCATGGTGACCCCTTTACCTTCCATGGTGACTCTTCATCCTCCATGGTGACCCTTCATCTCCCTTACACCTATCTACAATTTCCTCTATCCTCCTAATAGCACTCCCTTGCTAGGTGAATTGGTTACATATGCATTCTTAAGGCTTACAACATCTCTAAGGTCCAAGGTTAGATCCTTGGCACCTACCTCATTTCATTTGTTTTTTATTCTTTTGCAAGCCCATCTAAAGTAAGGCCCATTACATGATGTGTTATTTCTTTTATCCTCATGGGGCCCATTAGGATAACTAACGAAGTGCTATTTAAGACCCATTAGGAATTTCTACCATTTAGAGCCCATATAAGGTTCATTAACACTTACACTAAAATTCCCACAACTCTAACTATCATTCATGAATCATACTCAATATGGCTATTATTCATGCAATTATACTCAATATTAGGGATAATATTGAAGGGAATTTTAGTGGGGTGTTACAAGAGTACTGACTTAGATGGTACCAAGTTCAATTGTACGTTGTCATTTCTAAAGCATATCTCCAGAACGAATCTGGCATCTCGGAGTAACTCATCATCGATCTAACCATCTCCATAAGAGCCCTATTCCTTCACTTTGCTACACCATTCTGTTGGGGCATACCAGGTGCAGACAATTGGGATTGAATCCCAGCCTCTGACAAGTAAGACCTAAACTCACCCAATAGGTACTCACCACCATGATCAAATCGTAGTATCTTGATACTTTTACCTTGATGATTCTCCACATAAGCCTTGAATTCTTTGAACTTATCAAAGCATTCAGACTTGCAGCGCATCAAGTAAATGTACTCATACCATGAATAATCGTCTATAAAAGAGACGAAATATTCAAAGTCACCTCTAGCCTGGATATACATAAGACCACACAAATCAGAATGAACCAATTCCAACACATCTTTGGCTCTATTCCCCTTGGCCTTGAAAGGCCTCTTGGTCATCTTACCTTCCAAGCAAGATTCACAGGTTGGGAAGTCTTCCACCACCAATGAACCCAAGGGCCCATCGGCTATCAACCTTTGAATCCTATTAAGGTTAATATGACCAAGTCTTAGATGCCAAAGATATGTTTGGTTCATCTTCAAAGGTTCTTTTCTCTTATGGTTAGATGATGAGTTATAGGTGATTTTGGTTTAAGAGTGTACAAATTGTCAATCAATTCACTAGAATGGATAATCTCTTTATTCCTTTTTATAACAACACGGTCATTAAAAAAATAGAATACGCATCCTTTATTATTTTAGAAACCGAAACAAGGTTCTTTCTAAAACTAGGTACATAAAGGCAATTTCTCAAAATCAAAACATTATTTCTCTCAAAAGATAAATAGATGTCTCCCACTGCAATAGCCGTTACCTCCGTAGCATTGCCCATGTAGAAGGTAATCTCTCCATCAGCTAGTCGTCGGGTTTCCTGGAACCCCTGCAAAGAATTGCAGACATGATCAGTGACTCCCGTATCTACACACCAGGTACTGGTAGATAACACCGCTAAGCAAGTTTCAACAACTAAACAAAAAGATATACCTTTATCTTGACGACGGGGGCAGTCCGCCTTCTAGTGTCCAGTATGCTTGCTCGTGAAGTACTTGCCTTCCGGCTTCTTGATGCCAGCCTGAGTTCCCTAAGATTCTACCTTCTTTGCCCCACCTTGTTTCTTCTTCTTCCTGCCTTTCAGCTTAGAAGTAGAAACCCTTTGAGCAACCATAGCATGAGCACTCTGACTAAAAAGCCCTTCTGCCACCTGGAGTTCTGTCAGAAGTTCCACCAACGAATATGTATGTTTGTTCATATTGTAGTTCAGGCAAAACTGCTCAAAACTCCTAGGCAGAGATTGGAGAATGATATCGACCTGTGTTTCCCCATCGATCTCTGCTCCAAGGACTTCTATCTCATTGAGATGTGTTGGTGCCGGAAGCACCAAAGTCAAACCTGTGTTTTGATAATGGCAAAGGGTTCAGAAGTTAAGGTTTATTATGATCTAACAATGCTAATCAAGTATGCAGGAAAAGTCCTAGGTACGCTAGGCAAGAAGTCCTACTTCTAAGAATTGGGCACTAAGTCATGGCTGCGGGCTGGGCAACTAAGTCCTGACATAGGGTTGGACAATAAGTCCTAGTCGCGGACTAGGCACGAAGTCCTGATTCGAGGAATTGGGCAATAAGTCCTGGCTAAGGGTTGGGCACCGAAGACCTGACCAAGGGTTGGGTAAGAAGTCCTGGTCGTAAACTGGGCACGAAGACCTGATCTGGAGGATTGGGCAAAAGTCCAACCGGAGGAGCCAGTTGGCAAACAGGTAAACACTCTTGAGAGGAGTAGGTGAGGATGCATTCCCCGTAGGAGGGAACATTAGGCGTCGGTTCGACCTAGGGTTCCATTTGGGAAGCCCAAAGTCAGAACCAAGAAAGCTCAGGTTGTTAATAATACTTAAATTCATATCATTTATATGTTACTTGGGTTTTGGAACTAACCCTGGTTACAAGAACGAAGGGCTGAAGGTTTCTGCTCCCAGGCGCCTCAATGGAGTGAGGCACCCTGCTGGGCTAGGCGCCTGTGTTGAGACAGGCGCCCCAGACAAAGGGCAAATTCCAGAACAACTACGAAGCAAGCCTCAATACTACAACAGAGGCGCCTGTGTTAACACAAACACCCTAGTTAGCTTAGGCGCCCTGGTTGAAGGGATAAGTGCTGGCCGAGTCTGCAGATTGAGTATCACGCAGAGAGGGCCATGTGTCAGGCACCCCCTTCAACACAGGCCCCCTAGCTATGACTATATAAAGGGGTTCACCCCCTTGGCTTCCAATACAATTGCTTTCTACGCACTCATTCAAGCGCTCCGCTCCGACAAGCTCCGTGCTCAAGATTCAAGCGCCAACGACGACCCGCGGCTACGAGTTTCCAACTTCTCCGGTCGCCGGTATAAAATTATTTTATTGTTGTATTTTCTTTTTAATTCTATATTCGAACTTCAGTTGTAATATTTTACGCAATATAGAATTGCCCGTCGTAAACGGTCAAGGACCGTGGGCCTTGGAGTAGGAGCCGACCGCAACTCCGAACCAAGTAAAACAAACATGTTAGCATTGTCTTGTTTTACTTTCCACTGCGCAAATCACTCTTATATTTTTCAAAAAATTTGTCGATCGATATTCACCCCCCCTCTATCGATTCGAACCAATCCCATAAGTAGTATCAGAGCGGGTGACTCAAACTTGGTGCAACCACCAGTTGAGTATTTTTTTCAAAATTTCAAATTCTAATATTTTGTCGCTCGTATTTTTCTCGTTAATCGAGGTTGGTGCAACACCACTCGATCTTTTCTGTAATTACTATTTTTCCCGCACTGCTAATCCAAGACGTAGTCTTGGGAAAAATTTTTTTGTAAAATTTTCAGTTTAACCTTAATGGTCATGCAAGAGGGATACTGCACCACTAGACCACCTCTCTTTAGTGGAGAAGATTTCTCCTACTGGAAGAGTAGAATGGAGGTCAATCTGAAAACTCAGGTTGACATGTAGATTATCATCTAGTTCGGACTGGAAATACCAAAAAATGCACATGGCATGGTGCAACACTACACCGAGTGGGGCGGCCCACTAAAAAAAAAAATCGAGGTCGACGGAAAAGCGACCCAAACCTTACAGTGAGGCCTGACAAAAGAGGAGCTAAACTATGTAGGACCCTTCAACGTCGCGAAGGAGCTCTGGGATAAGCTGATTGAGCAACACGAAGGTACATCTACACCTGAATCAACAAAAGAGATCTGTTGCTCAACAGACTCTATACAATAAAGATGCATGACAGAGAATCAGCAGCTCAACTCCACGCTAGGATCCAAGAGCTGTTGAACGGGCTGCACACTATAGGTCACAAGGTTGAAAACCGTGACCTAATAAGGTATACCTTAAACTCATTCCCCTAAAACTCACTATGGGCATCTATGGTAGATGCCTACAAGGTTTCCAGGAATCTTTCGGAGATAAAATTAGATGAGTTATTTTCTGAGTTAGAACTACATGAATAGACTAATACTACCTTGGTCGAGAAGGGTATAACATTTGTTGCAGGTAAAACTCAAGGAATATCTCCGAAAAAGAAGCTTCAACCAGTACCCGAGTCCGACACATACTCGAATCAGATGACAGTGAAGGGGATCATTCCAAATTGGTTCGGCTAGCTCGCGACAACTACAAAGAACTTAAGCACCAAATGAGCAAGAAGAAGTCAAGCCGGAGAAAGGAAGATCCAACGGAACCCTCGACGAGTCAGAAGAGCAAGGGCAACGACACCTGCTATGAGTGCAACAAAAAGGGACACTTCAAGTCAGAGTGCCCCAACCTAAAGGAAAACAAAAAGGCATGGAGGAAGAAGGCTCTTCAAGCCACCTGGGACGAATCGTCCTCGGAAGAAGAAGAGGAAGCTCTGCACAAGAACCTACTCGCCTTGACCACCTCAGAAGGCGTCGACTCAGGAATAGAATCAGAACCAGAAGAGGACGTCAACACTGAAAAACTCACAATCTCAGAGGACGGACAAATTACGGTAAGAGGTTATCCAGAATCTGAATTGTACTACTTAATTTCATATTTGTCTCAAAAGTTGGCGAAAGCCAACTTCCAGGTTTCTCCGACAGGAAGTAAAACTCCTGAAAGAGGAAGTTAAGTCGAGTTCCTTGACCATGCCAGTTCAAGAAGGAAACTCAACTCAAGTTCAAAAACTTGAGAAAGAGAATTCCTCCTTGAAAACTCAAGTGATGGAACTCAATGTTGTCCTAGAACGATTCACTTCGGGTTCCAAGGGTCTTGACATGATCCTTGGAAAATAGAAGTCCGTTCTCAACCATCTGGACTAGGTTATCAAACCAAATCACGACAAAGGTCATATTATTCTGTATTGAACCAACCTAGAACCCGAGTCCAAGCATGGGTCCCTAAGCTATGTTTAAACAAACAAGCTAGACCAAACCAGTATTAGATCCCCAAGGACAAGATTCACATCTTACCTAATTGTAACGCCCAAAAATTCTCAAATCTAATTTTAGAAATATCCTAGAATTAATTCTGAATTTATGGATATTTTTATAGAATTTTTCCATGGACAAATAAGGCAAAAATGAATAAAAATAGAATCGCAGTAAAAATATTATAATGGGGTTTGAACCCAAGACCTGTAACATGAGAAGAGAATAGACTTACCAAGTGGACTAATCTATTTTCATTGGTATAGACTAGAGGGAAATATAGATAAGGTAAAGTTAGTTAAATTTTTCCATAAGTATAAAAGGGAAGCTTAGGGTTTTTATATTCATTCTTTTCCCTCACATCTTCTCACCGCCGACTCCCTCTCTCCCTCTCGCAATTTTCTTCCTCTTCTCCTCTTCTCTTGCTGCCCAAGACAAAGGGGAAGCCAAGGGAAGGTCTCAGGAGGCCCTATTCTCTACGGGGACCCTCGTAGACGCGAGGAGAACGCCAAGAAGCAAGAAGAACGTTGTAGTTAGACGTTCCCTCAGGAATTTCAGATTTTTATTCGTAAGAAAACCTAGAGCAGGATGTAAGTACCCCTCACCTGCAGTATAAGTAGTTTCGGTCGATTTTCCGTATGCTTTATCTCCTTATATGTATGTTCTATGATTAGAAATCGTAAATTATGAACAAGCACGCATGTTAGGTGTTTGTTAAAATGTTCAGTTCAGTTAATGCTATAGAAAGCATTAAAGAATAGAAATTCTTGCTCCAGTTTATGATTGGGACCAAGGTCCAACGGGATGGGCTCCTAGTTGCCCCTAGGTTTAGATAACCTAGTAAAAGCAAGAATCAGAAAAGGAAAGAAAAGTATAAAAGACTATTTTATTTTCAGTGGCGTTGTACCGGACTCCGATCCAGGGATAGGCTCCAAGTTGCCTCTCGGTTTAGATAACCTAGTATGGGATGGACTCCTAGTTGCCCCTAGGTTTAGATAACCTAGTAGAACCCTAATGGATTCGGGATTTGCTACCTCGGGTTTATTAGGGATGTGCGCACAGTTGGTACATTGCTGGGCCCACAGCAGTTGATTATTACTTTCACCTACTATATGTATTTAGTTTTCAGAAATTCATATTAGCATGTGGTGAATTTAATAATTAGTTTTATGTTAGTTAGTTTCAGTTTCAGTTCAGATATGTATGTCATGCTATAGCTCACTTTTCAGTTTTAGTTCAGTATGTGTCATGTCTCAGTTATATGCCATGACATTCTATGATATGTATTTTAGCATGAGCCTAGCATGATTACTTATGGATATGAGCATGTTTGTGCATAGCATGTTTTACAAAAGCATAATTCGAGTTTTCATAGTTTTGTGAGGCTAGATGGTACTTACTAACTTTATGCTTATTAGTTTGCATTTCCTTATACTGCAGATACAGGTAAAGGAAAGCACTAGTAGCGGAGGCGGCGGACTTGATGCAAAGTGTGTGTGATGGTGGAGTTGGAATAAAAGTCTTCGGAACTTGCAAAGCATAGAAATAATCCTTTTTATGCTTCGTTAGTTATTCCGCAATATATTATGTGAACCATGTATGAACATAATTAGACTTGTATTCGTGGTGCCTAGTATGCTTGAAGTAGTTTGCTTACCTGACTTAATATTGGTTTTGTGAATGCTTGAATGTCATGAGTCATTTACTTGTGATAGAGTAATTTAGACCCATGTTTACGCTTTAGGAGTAAGAACGTGATACTTTTGATCTACATGCTAAATACTTAAGATATGCTTGTTCTAAGATTAATGCACCATATGGAATGACATGTAGTAGCTAAGGATGCCTTTAGATAGGAATACTGAATAGTTTCAATAAGAAGTTGATACGAACTTGGCACATTCATGTTATGCTTCTACATGTCGTTTTTGTGATTTCTAAGTTGCTATACATGCTAGAAACCCTCCAAAAACGTGTAATAAATGCCCTAGAATGGTTGTGGAACTTTATTTATGTCATTCTACTTGTTAGATATGATTTTGGTACATTGTGGCTCAAGTTTGATAAATTCTAGAAATCTGAAAGCTGGAATTTCAGAACTACCAGTCAACTGGGAAAACACCAGTCAACTGGTATCGGGCACAGAAACATTCTGTGGCCCAACCAGTCGACTGGCATATAGTAGTCAACTGGTACTGTGTAAAACAGAAGTGATATAGAGTAGTTGGTTAGTGCTTTAGTCATGCAATGCAAAGGTTGGGGGATCGAATCCTGCCAAGATAATAAAATAAAAGTTTTGCTTTATTTTGGGCTAGTTAGTACTTTCAACATGTTTATGAATTGTTAGTTTAGTAAATAGCGAAATGAGAATTTATTAAATTCTCCGGTTTAGCATTATCAGAAATCACTAATTAGTCAGCCAGCCAGTTAGTTAGTAGCGATCCGCCTTAAAGCTTAGTACCAGAAGGCGGGTCGTTACACTAATCCTATCGAGGCTTCAGTCCAGGGGGAGCCAATATAAAAACCATACTTATTGTTAGATAATTTTTTTTAAGTTAATTGCTTGCTTGCTTGTTTATTTTTCTTGCAATTTCTTTATTATGCTTAGACTTAGGAATAGTTTAAGGACAAAAGATTTATTTGAAATTTGAACAATATAGTATTAGGTGGAGGTGAGATGATAGTATGTTAGGGAAACCTTTCCAATAAGGTCAAGTAAGGTAAGGCGTACCCTACTTGGTTTGTTTAGTCGGGTGGAACTAGCCGAAGCTACTGATCCAAGACCTAAACTAGTTAGAAACAAATTAAATGATCCAGGGGCGAAATAGTACTTATGCATGTGGATTCAAAATCCAATTTAACTAACATTTTTACCAAACCCTTACCTGAATCTGAGTTTAGCTTATTAAGAAGGCAGTTAGTGTTATGCTTAGTAGAATAGGATTATGCTCTATTTATCAAAAAAAATTCATTTTCACATTTTTTTGAAAATTAGCATTTAATATATTTTGAAAAATCATTTCTTTTATCAAATTGTTGAAATTTAAAATGATTTTCCGGACTTAGATTTTTTCAAAAAGTTACCCCCTTCAAAACTAGGGGTTTGGCACAAAATGGACTTAGCTTAGCCTTAACTATAGAACTGCATGCACCTATAGATCTAGAAGCCAGCATCTCACAAGCACCTTAGGGTACTTTGATTGATAACCTAGACTGGGTTGAGATGCTTAGGTCTATGTCTTGATTCAAGATGCTTTAAGTCAGTGCATCTGCAGCAATTGAGGCGATAAATACAAGTTGAACAGCAATCAAGTTAAGTGTTCATGCTTAGCAAATATAACTTGATTAAATCACTTAACTTTACTAACCCCTAGTGAAAACTATTATTTTATAACAGTTAGTAAATAGCTAACTGGGTTAGATAGGACTCGAACAAGTTCAGATTAATTAGTTTGGTCCTTTTCATGCTTGAATTTACTAGAGTTGGTTCAATACGGATTTAAAATTTCTTTTAACTAACTCCAATTCAAAATTGACTTGCAATAATCTTATCATTTTTTTTGATATATGGCAAAGGGGGAGAGTAAAAGAAAAAGAGAGTATTTTTTTTTTCAAATTTCTATCTCTCTTGCAAAAAGTAAAGAAAAAATGTTAAGTGCTTTCAAAAATTTCTAAGAAAATTTTTCCTTAGTGAACAAAATTGTCTGAGCAAAAAACTTTTTGAAATTTTTTTAGGCAAATGATTCTAAGTAAAGTTTTCCTTAGTGAACAATTTTTTTTGAGCAAAAAACTTGTTTAAAAATTCCTTAAAGATTTTTTTAAGTAAAAATGTTTTTCAAAATGCACAAACTGTTCTTAAAGCAAAATTTTTCTAAGTGTGCAAAAACTCTTGTGCAAAAATTGAAGTTTTTTTTTGGCAAATTGTTTGTTGCAAAATTTGGCAAATCTTTTTAAGTGAAAATTTTCTCTGATAAATTTTTTTGGCTAAGTAAAGTTTATTAAAAATTCCTTTTTACAAAAATTGGTTTAAATAAAAGTTTTTTTTTTGCAAAGCCTGTTTAAGTAAAAGTCTTTAAAGCAAAATTTAGGCTTGCAAAACTTTTCTAAAGTGGAAAATTATCGAAGTGTAAAAAGTTTTTTGTAAGTGCAAATACTTTTGCTCTATCTTGAAAAACACTTAGTCAAAAATTTAAAGCACTTAGAAGTTTTTTAAAAATTACATATCATGGAAAGCTTCAGGGGGAGAATGTTTATTTCAGGGGAGCTAATTAAAGTTTTTTAAAAATAATGTTGTTTGTTATATGTGCTTGAAATGCTTTTTAACTTCACTTTTGAACCGTGTTGCCATAAATCAAAGAGGGGAAGATTGTTGGTGCTGGAAGCACCAAAGTCAAACCTGTGATTTGATAATGGCAAAGGGGTCAGAAGTTAAGGTTTATTGTGATCTAACAATGCTAATCAAGTGTGCAGGAAAAGTCCTAGGTACGCTAGGCAAGAAGTCCTAGTTCTAAGAATTGGGCACTAAGTCCTGGCCGCGGGCTGCGCAACTAAGTTCTGACATAGGGTTGGGCAGTAAGTCTTGGTCATGGACTGGGCACGAAGTCGTTATTCGAGGAATTGGGCAATAAGTCCTGGCTAAGGGCAGGGCACCGAAGACCCAACCGATGGTTGGGCAAGAAGTCCTGGTCGCGAAATGAGCACGAAGACCTGATCTGGAGGATTGGGTAAAAGTCCAACCGGAGGAGCCGGTTGGCAAACAGGTAAACTCTCCTGAGAGGAGTAGGTGAGGACGCGTTCCCCATAGGAGGGAACATTAGGCGTCGGTTCAACCTAGGTTTCCATTTGGGAAGCCCAAAGTCAGAACCAAGAAAGCTCAGGCTGTTAATAATACTTAAATTCATATCATTTATATGTTACTTGTGTTTTGGAACTAACCCTGGTTGCAGGAACGAAGGGCTGAAGGTTTCTGCTCCCAGGCGCCTCAATGGAGTGAGGCGCCCTGCTGGGTTAGGCGCCTGTGTTGAGACAGGCGCCCCAAACAAAGGGCAAATTCCAGAACAATTGCAAAACAAGCCTCAAGACTACAACAGAGGAGCCTGTGTTAACACAGGCGCCCCAGTCAGCTAAAGCGCCTTGGTTGAAGGGATAAGTGCTGGCCGAGTCTGCGGATTGAGTTTCGGGCAAAGAGGGCCATGTGTCAAGCACCCCCTTCAACACAGGCGCCCCAGCTATATAAAGGGGTTCACCCCCTTGGCTTCCAATACAATTGCTTTCTACGCACTCATTCAAGCACTCCACTCCGACAAGCTCCGTGCTCAAGATTCAAGCGCCAACGATGACCCGCGGCTCCAAATTTCCAACTTCTCCGGTCGTCGGTATAAAATTGTTTTACTGCTGTATTTTGTTTTTAATTCTATATTCGAACTTCAGTTGTAATATTTTACGTAATATAGAATTGCCCGTCGTAAACGGTCAGGGACCGTGGGCCTTGGAGTAGGAGTCGACCGCGACTCCGAACCAAGTAAAACAAACGTGTTGGCATTGTCTTGTTTTACTTTCTGCTGCGTACATTACTCTTACGTTTTGCGAAAAATGTGTCGATCGATATTCAACCCCCCCTCTATATTCAGCAGTTAGAACAATGTCCAGGTTCCATTTCCAACAAATGTAATTAGGGCCCGTAAGTTTATTTTCTTTAAGTATTACAGCTAGTGAGTTGAAATCCATTTTAAAAAACCTGAGAATCACAATGATCACAAACTTTAGATTTCAAAAAATATTGATTCCTCAAACAATAAATTTTAAAATCAACCAACACTTCAAAACACTGAGAATATCGCATGCCACGATAGTGTGGACGTATACAAATTCTACATTTGTAAGAGGAGGTTTTACCCATTAATTTTATTATCTTGTCAACCTAACTTTTTGACAAATAAAATTAATAGTTGGTTCCTCTTCGACCGTACAAATAATAGCAATGACTCTGATGGGGAGGATACTATTATTTGTATCTAAGTGTTTACCAATACACGATACTAAGGAAATTATCTTGGATTATGTGTCATCCGATAGGGAAAATCACACGCTCCTAAATAACTTCCTATAATCATGTTTGACTGATCCGTAGAATAAGCTCATCCGATATGGAGGAAGGCACTCAGAGCTGACGCGCAAGCTTGTTTGCATCACATGTCAAATTAGTAATGGTGGTTATGAGACTCTTAGAGTCCCTCTCGCACTTAGTTATTTATAATTGAGGAATTTTCATGCATGCACGACAAGCATATAAACTAAAAGCAATAAACAAGAAAAAACTAATTTTTCCAACAATTATGGCTTTACTCTTCAATATGCCTCCAGTCGTGTCGCCACCTCATCTGCTCCTCCCTACACCATGCGCAAGCCACCATGAAGGGATCTCCGAGCCGAGATAAAATGCTATTTTGTTTTACATCCATCAATCCTATACTTGACAAAGGAGTGTACAAAAATCTAGATCAAAAGTAAATCAAAAAGCGTGGCTAAACAAGTGTCGTATTTAATTACAAACATCAAATACCAAATTTGGCCTCGTCAACCCCGAGGATTCAAATAATATTACATACTTCACAACCAATTACATACACACATATTTAGCCATAATAGTCTGATTTCGTTCCTGCAACCAAAGAGTTAGCCAACGCACATCCTACTATTATCCAGCAAAATAAAATACATGATAAAGTGCAAAAATGTAACCGAATCCAAAACACACAAAATCGGAAACCATTGGCTCTGATACCAATTGTTGGTCGTGGATTCCTGGTCGCGCATGGGAAACCTCTCCATGTCCACAGATTAAAAGTTTTCAATCCGAATGGAGACCTATTTCCCAAACGACCGTCTCATCATCGTGTTAATCGATTCGAGCAATCGCTTCAACAAACATGTTGTTCTAGCGATCAATCTCATCCAACCAATTAGCCGTGGAATAGACGATTAGTGGATCGCTGGTTTTTGTGTTTATCATCGAGGTCCATGATTATTATTAACATGAAATAAAGAATAATAATCAAACATGCAATTAATTAATTACATGAAATAATAGAGAGAACAAAGGAATCAAAGGAGAAGATGTGCCTTCCCTTTTACCTCGCGATCTTCTATTGTATGACCCTCCCCTTATTAGATGTCATGTGGGTGACGATCTACCAAGAACCGAAGTCACCAAGGCCACCAACACCTCTCCACAAAGTTGCACCGAAACCCTAGCCACTAGGGTTGCCACCGGCCAACCTTTCTTCCTCCTTGTTGATCGCCGGCCACCAAGAACGGAAAATAGGAAGTAGAAGTAGATGAGGAAGAGGAAGAGGAAGAAGCCTTCTCCTTCACCTCTGTTGGATAGCTTGGCAGGTTTCCTAAGCGAACACCGGGTCATCGTGGGAAACCTCTCCATGTTCATGAATTAAAAATAATCCGAATGGAGACCTATCTCCCAAACGACCGTCTTGTCATCGTACTAATCGACTCGAGTTACAACATATCCAAACTTGATGTTCAAGCCTTGTAACTCGCCTAACCAATTAGTCACGAAAAAGACGACGAGTGGATCGCCAATTTTTGTGTTTATCTTAGGGGTCCAATATAATTAATTATCAACATTAATTAACAAATAATTAAGAACATGATAATTAATTAAATCCACATGCAATGATAGAAAATGAAGGAGCCATGAGAGAAAATTATACCTCTTATTACCTCGCGATCTTCTACTGTATGACCCTCCCCTCTTGGATGTCGTGTGGGCGACGATCTACCAAGAACCGGAATCACCAAGGCCTTCCAAGCAATCTCTTCTTCTTCCTTCTTCCTTCTTCCTTCTGCCAAACACACCCTAAGCCCTAGGGTTGCCGCCAGCCACCACCACCTCTCCAAACTCGCACCACCGGCCACTCCAAGCCACCAAGGTGTGCCGACCACAAGATATCAGAGGAGAGGAAGCAAAGGAAGATGAAGAAGTAGGTGAAGAAGAAGAAGAAGACAATTCTCTTCCTCACCAAAACCTAACCGGCCACTACCTCCTCCTTCCCGCCGGCTCAAGACACCACCTTCACCTCCTTGCCACCGACTTTACCTTCCTCTTCTTCCCAAGATTGCATTGGCCAAGAGAAGAGAAAGGATCCTCTTCTTCCTTGTGCCAACAACCAAGAGAAGAGAAGGGAAAGAAAAGAAGAGATGGAGCTCTCTTCTTCCACGCCGCTGGTTGCCCTAGGAGAGAGAAGGAGAGGGAGAGAAGAGAAAAGCCTTGGGGTTTGATGATCAATTGGATTGCTTGGTTTCATGACTCCATGGGGTATTTATAGGGCTACAAAAGGGACCATGAGAAGGAGTTGGGTCTATGGGATTGTTTAGAATCGATAGAGGGGGGGTGAATATCAATAAAACTTTTCGGATATAAAAAGAATAATACGCAGCGGAAATTTCAAACAATGCTAGCACGCTTTTCTTTTACTTGATTCGGAGTCTAGATCGGCTCCTACTCCAAGGCCCATGGTTCTTGACCGTTTACGTTGGGCAATTCTATACTTCGCAAAAGGATTACAAAATTGGAGCACGAATACAGAATTGAAAAAGTAAGAAATTATATTAAACAATTACCGACGACCAGAAAATTAATTGAAGATCGGAGCAATGAGTCGTTGTTGGTGCTTGAGACTTGAGCACGGAGTCATTAGAGCAGAGCACTTGAGTTTTTGCATTGGAAGCAGTGTTGTCTGGAAGCAAGTGTAAGACCGGTGAATATCGATCGTGAAATCTTCACGGTAACCTTCGTAAAACTTTCGATCGTCCTAGACTCAGAGCGTTAGTAGCACAGCGCAAAACAGAAAAATAAAGAACAAACCAAAACACAGATTGCACGCGGGATTTTTACTAGGATCCCGACCCCGCAGGGTTAGTACATCCAAGGCCTATGCACGGGAACGCCCGTCCACTATTGGTCTCCTTTCTGGACTTTCCAGAGGTGGAGAAACCCGTCTTATAGTGCAGAAGTACAATAAAAAAGATAATAAATTGAATATGGAATAATAAAAGCAAATCGAACAAAGAAGATTTGAAACTCGTCCGATATGGACCTCCGATGTGCCGCGGACTTCCTCCTGGAGCCTCCTAGTCGTAGAGCCTCATCTTTAGCGCTTTGTCATCGGTCAGAATGTTCAGAATGGATCTCAGAAGTTGTATCTGAAGCTGAGGGGTCGAACCCCCTTTTATAGGCTTCATACAGGCGCCTGTGATGATGGGGGCGCCCCTATGGACTTGGTCAAACTTTATCTCCATGCCGAACTCGTCGCAGCTGATAAAACCTTTGACCTGGGTGCCCTGGACCTCCCGGGCGCCTGAATGAAAGCTTATCTCTGTTTCGAACTCGAAATAGCAAATACAGCTTTTAACTTGGGCGCCTGTATCATCCCGAGCACCTGAATGGAAGTCTATTCTGCCTTCTTCACAAAACTGTCATTTTGTTTTTGAGCCAGGCGCCCCTATTGATGGGGGCGCTTGGCTTCTTAGGTTCCAGCCCAGTTTGCCTGCTTTGTCTTCAGTTCTTGGTACCTGCAAGATAGACAAATACAAAGCAAATATACACACAATATTAACCTTAAGGACTTGGTTCTGACTTCAGATTTCCATGAAACCCTAGGTCGAATTGACACAAGTTCCCACCCCCGAGAACGCGCCTTTCACCTACTCCATTCAGGAGACGGTTGCCACCCAGTCCTTCGGGTGACTTTTGCTTAGCTTCCGATACTCTCGGATCTCGAGACGTCCGAACCCTGACCTGTCTCTACTTCTATCCTTAGTCATTGATCAGCTAAGTTGCTCAATCCCTCGGACCAAGACTTTGGGCCCAAACCTTAAGTCAAGGACTTCGGTGCCCAACCCTCGGCCAGGTCTTTATGCCTAATTCCTCAAACCAGGTCTTCGGTGCCCAACCCTCATCCAGGACTTCTTACCCAGTCCTCGACCAGGATTTCGTACCCACCTTCCAAGCAGGTCTTTGGTGCCCAACCCTTTGCCAGGACCTAGTGCCCAATCCATGATCAAGACTTAGTGCCCAATTCTTTGAACCAGGACTTATTGCCTAGATTTACTAGGACTTTGGTCCATTTTGTTACTCCTCTCTTAACTCCCCTTCTCTTGTTTAATGTATCATTGACTTAAGTATATTGTCAAACATTAAAACACTTAGAGGAGGACATCACTAATGCAACTTGCACTAACAATCACCCCCTTTTTGATGTTTGACAATATCTTAAGTTAGATTGGTTGAAAGGGCTAAATTTTAACTCTTGGGATCAAATAAAAAATGATCTAAGTTTTGAAAATTCATTTTTGATCCTCTAGGGAAAAATAGGAAAAAATTTCTAACTTTCACTCTCCCACCTTTTTGAAAAACATTTTGATTATTTTTTGATTCTTTGGTAAGAGAGAGAAAAAAAAATTATTTCTAACTTAAGGCGCATCTCTCCCCCTTTGTCATACATCAAATACAAGAACACTTGCACCGACAATGGAAATATTTTGAAAAATATTGTGAATATTTTGCAAGTACTTTTGAAAAATATTTGAGCTTTTGAAAAATGCAAGTACTTTCGAAATATATTTGAGCTTTGATAAATTAAGTACTTTTGAAAAATATTTGAATTTTTAAAAAGTATAAGTGTTTGGAAAAATCTTAGAATTTTGTAAAGTATAAGTACTTAGAAGAATCTTATTTTTAAAACATAATATTTACTTGACTTGGTTTCTTTTCCAGTCTGACACAATCCTAGGTAACCTTGTTAGCTACAAGGATATTTTCCTAAGTGTCCTGGAAAAATTTTCCACTCTCAAGAAAAATATTATTTCAATTTGATTAAAACAAGATAAATTTTTGAAAATAATAATCTTTTTAAAGAGAAATTCTTAAACTGGTAGTATTTGAAAGGATACTTATGTTTTGAAAATACCGTGTGTGGAATATTCAATAATTCTTTTAATTTGACCTCCCCCTAAACTTGACCTAGTCCTAGGAAGCTTGTTGACCATAAGTAATCTTCCTCTGAGTCTTAAGGTTTGATTCAAATCAAACGAATTATCTAATAATTTCAAAATAAATAATTTCCAAGAAAACTTGCAGAAATTTTTCTTTTGACATAGACTCCCCCTAAATTTGACACATCCTAGGAGTCCTTGTAGATCATGAAGTAGACCTTCCTCTGTGTCTTTTAGGGTTTATCATAAATCAAATGAACAATACATTTCAGGAAGATCAATTTTAGAACCATAATCTGTAAAGAGTATAATTTTTAAAGTATACGCTTTTTCGGAAACCCAAGAGATAGTAATTTAAAGCACAATTTTCGAAAAGACTTTAAAAAAACATTTCAAAAGAATGAAAACACTCCCCCAGCACTTGACACCGTTTGACTCTATCTAAGTGCCTTAATGAACTTTAGTATTGTCCTAAAAGGCTTGTGTCTAATTGTGTGAGTCAAACAATTTTTAAAAGGTTATACTTTTTGAAAACATATAATATATAATCAACCAGATAAACATGAATTCCATAAAAACATTATTATGTTGAAGTACTATTTTGAAAATATATTTTTAGAAAAATATTCTAACAATTTTGAAAAAGAATTTTGAAAACTATTTTTCAATTCATTGGTCCTTAACATCTCACCCATTCTAGATATCTCAATACAGCAAGCATGGTTGCCTTATGGGTGTATTGTGAGATGCTTGAATCATTTTTCTTAATTTATTATTAAAACTAAGATTTAATTGAAACCTGTGTTAGATTCAAATCTGACAATAGTATAGTGAATTTGATTTTCAGTAATTGACTTCCAGGTCTTGGCAAGGCACTTGGCCTTCTTTGGCCATAGCCTTATTAGATTATCAACCCTTTCTTGACAAAGCCTTTTATAGAAAATTCATCTTCAAGTTACTTCTTGAAAGATTTTGGTCTAACTAGTTTAGTTTTTGGATCGGTAGCTTCGGCTAGTTCCACCAAAAAGGTTTCCCTAACGTACTATCATCTCACCTCCACCTAATACTAGGTTGATCAAGTTTCAATTATTCATTTTCCTATAACCGTTCTACATCATGAGTAAATTTAAATATGAATGACATGACATAAATTAAAAAAATTACAGATGCATGACATGGCAGTTATGCATGAGTCAAACAGGTCAACAGGCATATTAATTAAGTTTCTAAAAATGTATTAAATTCTCGATTTGATACATGTCGTGTGAACCCACGAATATGTCAACCCACTTTGACATATTTAATTTTATTAAATTAATTGTTGTGGTTTGGGTAATATTTTATTTCAGTTCGAGTTTAAGTTATTTAAGAATTAATTGGAAGTGAGTTAATTAAGGGTTAATTAAGTTAAATTAAATTAATTAAGGATTGAATTAATTTGAATCAATTAGAATTGATTTAATTAAGTTTTAATTGAATTAATTTGAATTGATTTAATTAAGATTTAATTGAATTAATTTGAATTAATTTGAATTAATTTGAATTTGATTTAATTAAGATCTTATTGAATTTAATTTGAATTTGATTTAATTAAGATTTTATTGTATTTAATTTGAATTAATTTGAATTTGATTTAATTATGATATTATTGAATTTAATTTGAATTAATTTGAATTTGATTTAATTAAGATCTTATTGAATTTAATTTGAATTAATTTGAATTTGATTTAATTAAGATCTTATTGAATTTAATTTGAATTAATTTGAATTTGATTTAATTAAGATCTTATTGAATTTAATTAAGATTTAATATGAATTTGATTTAATTAAGATCTTATTAAATTTAATTAAGATTTAATTGAATTAATTAAGATTAAATTGGGTTAATTAATGATTAATTTAAGTTGATTAAATTAAATTGATGATTAATTTGAATTAATTAACCTTTAAATAAATTAAGGATTAAAGTTAAGAATTAATTGATCTTAAATCTAAATGATTAAATTAAGGCTTAAAAATAAATTAAAATTTAGTCAAGGTTTTTAAGGTTTATCTTGATTTAATTTTCAAGATTTCTGGGTTGGTTAAAAGTTGTGGGTTTAATTTCATAATTTTCATTATTTCGAGAATTTCTGATTCCTTTACTATTTCCTCTTTATTTATCCTTTCAAGTTTTTCTAATAATTCTGATTTATTTGAGTCTTTATGAACTTTATTAATTATGGCCTTGATCTCAGATAATTCCATCTCCTCTTCAAAATTAGATCTTTCAATATCCTCAAAGTATGAGGAGTAATATTTGCCACTAGTTAATGCTTTATAATAGTCTTTAACATTATCTATCATTAAATTACTATCTGGGAGAATTTCATCTTTATTATCCTCAAGAATATTTTTAACAAAATCATTTTTATCCTCAGAAATAATTTCAATAATTTCGGGATTATCTTTAGAAATATCTTCACTAATTTCAGAGTTATCTTTAGAATTATTCTTAAGATTTTCAAGTTTGGACTCATAATTATCTAAAGGATTTTCAAATTTGAATTTAGATCTATTCAGCGGATTTTCAATTTTGAATTGATAATTATCTAAAGGATTAAAATTGTCTGAATTTTCAGTATAATTTCAATAATTTTATCATATATAATTTCAGAATTAATAACAGTAAAATTATCAGATCTATTTTCAGAATTAAAATTAAGATTAATTTCAGAATTAATTTTACAGATTAATTTATTGATATTGATAATTAAAGAGTTAAGTTTTGATAGTTTATTACTATCTACATTATCTAGTTGATAATGCAAGACATTAATTTGCCTATTTACAAAATTTAATTTTCAATAAAATTATCTAAATAATTTACATAAGAAAGTGCAGGAAATTTAAAAATTTTCGAAACATAAATTTTACGTACCTTTGCTGGACACTTATTTTTGTAGTGTCCGTATTTCTCGCATTTGAAGCATCTGATGTGGTCCTTGTTCCTCCGGACTTCTGGCAATGGTGCCTCCTTTGCCGCCGGTGGGGAACGATTCTTACGAGTAGGACACTGATTTTTATAGAGTCCTCTCTCCCTGCACGTGAAGCATATAATATGGAATTTAAAATTTGACATTTAAAATTAAATTATACCTGATTCACCCCTGGGCTCCCCCTCAACTTCTGGCGTCGTTGCTCCTTCGGCGGTTAGTCCGGTGAAGAGCGGTCTGGCTCTGATACCACATGTAGGACCGGTGTCGTCGATAGAGGGGGGGTGAATATCGATCATAAAATCTTCACGGTAAACTATGTAAAACTTTCGATCGTTCTAGACTCAGAGCGTTAGTAGCACAACGCAAAACAGAAAAATAAAGAACAAACCAAAACACTGATTGCACGCGGGATTTTTACTTGGTTCCCGACCCCCCAGGGTCAGTACATCCAAGGCCTATGCACGGGAACGCCCGTCCACTATTGGTCTCCTTTCTGGACTTTTCGGAGGTGGAGAAACCCGTCTTACAGTGCAGAAGTACAATAAAAAAGATAATAAATTGAATGCGGATTAATAAAAGCAAACCGAACAAACAAGATTTGAAACTCGTCCGATCTGGACCTCCTAAGTGCCGCGTACTTCCTCCTGGAGCCTCCCGATCGTAGAGCCTCGTCTTTAGCACTTTGTCGTCGGTCAGAACGTTTGGAATGGATCTCAGAAGTTGTATATGAAGTTGAGGGGTCGAAGCCCCTTTTATAGGCTTCATACGGGCGCATGTGATGATGGGGGCGCCCCTATGGACTTGGTCAAACTTTATCTCCGCGCCGAACTCGTCACAGCTGATAAAATCGTTGACCAGGGTACCCTGGACCTCCTGGGCGCCTGAATGAAAGCTTATCTCGGTTTCAAACTTGAAACAGCAAATACAGCTTTCAACTTGGGTGCCTGTATCATCCCGGGCGCCTGAATGGCTGCCTTCTTCACGAAACTGCCATTTTGTTCTTTGAGCCAGGCGCCCCTATTGATGGGGGCGCCTAGCCTCTTAGGTTCCAGCCCAGTTTGCCTACTTTGTCTTTGATTCTTGGTACCTGCAAGATAGACAAATACTAAGCAAATATATACAGAATATTAACCTTAAGGACTTGGTTCTGATATCGGATTTCCACGAAACCCTAGGTCTAACCGACGCAAGTTCCCACCCCCGAGAACACGCCTTTCACCTACTCCATTCAAGAGATGGTTGCCACCTAGTCCTTCGGGTGGACTTTTGCTTAGCTTCCAATACTCTCAGATATCGAGACGTCCGAACCCTGACCCGTCTCTACTTCTGTCCTTAGTCATCGCTCAGCTATGTTGCTCAATCCCTCGGACCAAGACTTCAAGCCCAAACCTTAAGTCTAGGACTTCGGTGCCCAACCCTCGACCAGGTCTTCATGCCCAATTCCTCGAACCAAGTCTTCGGTGCCCAACCCTCAGCCAAGACTTCTTGCCTAGTCCTCGACCAGGACTTCCTACCCACCTTCTGAGCAGGTCTTCGGTGCCCAACCCTTTGCCAGGACTTAGTGCCAAATCCATGATCAGGACTTAGTGCCCAATTCTTCGAACTAGGACTTATTGCCTAGATTTACTAGGACTTTGGTCCATTTTGTTACTCCTCTCTCAACTCCCCTTCTCTTGTTTAATGTATCACTGACTTAAGTATATTGTCAAACATTAAAACACTTAGAGGAGGACATCACTAATGCAACTTGCACCAACAGTAAGGGGGTGAACCCCTTTATATATAGTCGTTTGGGGCGCCTGTTTTGAATGGGCCGCCTGACATGTGTGCCCTTCTGCACGAATACTCATCCGCAGACTTGGCTAGTGCTTATCCCTTCAACTAGGGCATCTGGGATGACTAGGGAGCCTATATGGTCACGGGCACCTCCTTCGCTGACGTGGAGGCTCAACTTCGCAGACTGCTGGATAACACCCTTCTTGGGTGCCTGTATCCATACAGGCGCTTGTATGATCAGGCGCCTCACTCCTTTCAGGCGCTTGGGAAGCAGCGAACTCCATCCTTTGTTCCTACAACTAGGGTTAGTTCCAAAACACAAATAATAGATATGTTAAGTACAACTTACAGCCTGCGCTGTCTTGGTTCTGACTTTGGGCTTCCAAAATGGAACCCTAGGTCGAACCGATGCCTAATGTTCCCTCCTACGGGGAACGCATCCTCGCCTACTCCTCTCAGGAGAATTTACCTTTTTCCAACCAGCTCCTCCGGTTGGACTTTTGCCGGATCTTTCGGATCAGGACTTCGTGCCAAGTCCACGACCAGGACTTATTGCCCAACCCTCGGTCAAGTCTTCGGTGCCCAGCCCTCGGCCAGGACTTATTGCCCAATTCCTCAAATCAGGACTTCGTGCCTAGTCCACAACCAAGACTTATTGTTCAACCCTCAGTCAGGTCATCGGTGCCCAGCCCTCGACCAGGACTTATTGCCCAATTCCTCGAATCAGGACTTCGTGCCTAGCTTACCTAGGACTTTTCCTACGCACTTAAACAAATTCATTAGATCACAATGTAACCTTAACTTATGAACTCTTTGCCATTATCAAAACTCAGGTTCGATCTTGGTGCTTCCGGCACCAACAATCTCCCCCTTTTTTATTTATGGCATCCTAGTTCATAAGTTAAGTTAAAACATATAAAGCAGGTATTTCAACAAAAAACATGTTTATTTTCCTCTCTTTTAAGAAAACCAAGTTTTGAAAAACATGCACTAAGCTCCCCCTGAATTAGAGATTCTCCCCCTAAAACTTTTAATGATATGCAATTTTTCGAAAAAGTTTAAGTGTACCCTTTTTGAGTAAAAACAAGTTAAAGACTTTTTGTGAAATCAAGATCATCAAATTTTGACCAAGTATATTTTGCAAGACTTGTGAAGTTTGAAAAAGTTAAGACACCTTTTTCGAAAGATTAACAAATTTTTCTGAAAAATAGGGTTTTAACTTTACCACAAAAATTTGTACTTTAAAAGACTTTGCACTTTTTGTACTCAAAACATTTGCACACTTACAAAGATTTTGCCCTTTAAAAATATTGTGCTTAAAAATATTTTGCACTTAGAAAAAATACTTAGAAAAATATTTTGCACTTAGAAAAATATTTTGCACATAGAAAAATATTTTAACATAATATTGTGCAAAAATATTTTTCAAAAAAAATATTAGTACTTGAAAAATATTTTGTACTTAAAAGATGTGCACTTAAAAATATTTTGTTCCTAAAAAAATATCATGCACTTTAGAAAAATATTTTGCACTTAGAAAAATATTATAACACTATATTTTGCAAAAATATTTTTCACAAAAAATATTAGTACTTGAAAAATCTTTTGAAAGTACTTTAAGACTTTTGCAAAAAAATTACACTTAAAACATTTTTGTGAGAAAAATTTGCACTTGAAAATTTAGCTTTACTTTAAATAAAATTCACTCTCTTTTTTTAATCTCCCCCTTTGCCATATATCAAAAAACATACTGATCGAAAAACAATTGTGAATCAGAGCCAATTTATAAAAAAAACTAAATACATATTGAACCAATTCTAGTGAGTCCAAGCAATAAAAAGGATCAAACCAACTAAATTAAACTTATTTGGGTCATGTCTAACCCAGTTAGCTACTTACTAACTGTTATATAATAGCAGCTTTCACTAGGGTTAGTCAAGTTAAGTGATCTGATCAAGTTAGATTTTCTAAGCTTGAACACTTAGCTTGATTGCTGTTGAATTGTATTTATCGCCCCAACTACTCTAGATGCACTGACTTAAAGCATCTTGAGTCAAGGCATAGACCTAAGCATCTCAACCCAGTCTAGGTTATCAATCAAAGTGTCCTAATGTGCTTGTGAGATGCTGGCTTTTGGATCTATAGGAGCATGCAATTTTAGGGTTAAAGCCTAGCCTAAATCCATTGTGTAGAAAACCCTAGTTTTAAAGGGGGTAATTTTTCAAAAAAAAAAATCTAAGTCGGAAAAGAATTTTTAAAATTAAAACAAAATGATTTTTCGAAAGATATTTAATACTAGTTTTGAAAACATTTTGAGAACATAAATGATAATAGTCCTATTCTACTAAGCACAACCCTAACTGTCTTCTTAGTAAGCTAAACTCAGACTCAGGTAAGGGTTTGGTAATGATGTCGGCTAGATTAGATTTCGAGTCCACATGCATAAGTACAATTTCGCCCCTGGCTATGTGATCCCTAACAAAATGATGTTTTACTTCAATGTGTTTGGTTCGGGAGTGATGAATAGGGTTTTTCGTAAGATTGATCGAGCTTATATTGTCAACGAACACTTTGGTTTGGGCATAGTCTAGCTGAAAGTCCTTAAGAGTGTGCATCATCCATAAAAGTTGTGCTACACACTCTCCTAGGGCAACATACTCTGCTTCAGTTGTAGATAAGGCAACGCAATGTTACTTTCTACTGCACCAGCTGACTAGACTGTGTCCTAATAATTGATAACATCCACTTGTACTCTTTCTATCTAGTTTGCATCCGGCATAGTCTGAGTCAGAGTATCCTGATAATTCAAAATTGGAGGTTGTAGGATACCAAATACCTACATTTAGGGTACCCTTAATGTACCTAAGAATTCTTTTTAGGGCCGCTAAGTGAGACTCCTTTGTAATGCCCAAAAATTCACCAAACTAATTTTAGAAATATCCTAGAATTTATTCCAAATTTATGGATATTTTTATAGAATTTTTTCCATGGACAAATAAGGCAAAAATGAATAAAAATAAAATGCGCAGTAAAAAGACTTAAGTGGGGTTTGACCCCTAGACCTTTAGCCTAGACCTTTAGCATGAGAGGAGAATAGGCTTACTAAGAGGGATGGTTGGTTTTCATTAAAATAGAATAGAGGAAAAGATAAATAAGGTGAAGTTAATTAAATTTTCCCATAAGTATAAAAGGGAAACTTAAGGGTTTTTTGATTTATTCTTTTCCTCACCTTCTCACCGCCGACCCCCTCCCTCTCGTGGGTGATTCTTCCTCTCCCTCACCCGAGTCTCTCCCTCTCCCTCACTCACTGCAAACCAAGGAGGAGGTCCAAGGGTCTTGTGTTGGGCGGATTCAAGAAGGTGGACACGCTAGGGGATCTTCTCAAGGAGGAGTTCTTCGTTAGAGCCTCTCCGAGACTCCAAGGATCTTCCCTCTCCCTAAACCCAATGCATTAGAGTTGTAAGAACAAGCACAGGATGTAAGTACCCCTCACCTGCAGTATAAGTAGCTTCGTTCGTATGCATAATCATCTTAGTTTTATCTATTTGCAAGTTTATGCTCATGTGTGTAGATTAACTCCCTCTACAGACTTTAAGGGCACCACTAGATGGGCTGGACGTGCTTCCCCCTTTAGATTAGGGTTTAGACGCACCATCGAGTGCCTAGGGAGTGTCCTTAAATGAAAAGTGGAGTTTTAGGCACGCAAGGTGCTCGAGAAAATGTTAAGAAGCTCTAATATGAGTTTTAGCATGCTTTTGAAATTAGCTACCCTTGCTTAATGTTTATGGACCCTAGTTCGTCCATTGGGTGGGCTTCTAGATCACCCCTAGGCTCTAGATCGCCTAGTAGATGCAAGGTTAAAGAAAAGAATATTTATGAAAGTATTTTACTTTTTATGGCATGTGCTTGGACTCTAGTTCGTCCATGGGTGGGCTCCTAGATCGCCTAGTAGTACCCTAATGTGTTCGGGATTATCTACCCCTGATCTATTTAGGGATGCGTGCATTAGTAGCACATTGCCGAACCCACAGCAGCATGATTAGTATTTTCACTTACTATATGTATAAGTTTCAAAAGTTCAGTAATAGCTTTAAGTAAAAACAGTTTTAAGATCATGCTTAGTTCAGTTAGATTCTATGAATGCCATATGAATTTAGTTATAAGAATATGATTTAGTCCATGTGCTTAGTATGATGAGTATGCCATGATATCTGTTTAGATTATATGTTCCAGTAAGAATAAATGACAAGCATGATATGTTTTCTTACATGTGTTTTCAAAAGCATGATTTTCAAAATATGCATTGTTTTATGAGTATGATGGTACTTACTAAGCTTTATGCTTATAGTTTCATTTTTCCTTATACTGCAGATAAGGGCAAAGGAAAAATAGAGCAGCGGAAGCGGCAGGGATGATGTGGAGTGTGTGATGGTGGAACTTGGAATGAAAAAAACCTTGGGAACTTGCATTATGAGGACGCATTATTAAGAATGTTAAATGAATTAGTTTCTTTGACATGTTTATCATTTTCCGCATCTTAAGTACCTTTGTCATGTGTTGAGGCAATCAACCCTAGAATGATTGGAAGATCATAGTTTTGATGTGTGTGTGTGAATATGTTTAAGGTTAGGGTGTTATGTTGTATTTGATATGTGTGATTGAGTTTGCAGGACTTGGAGAATCACACATGGTGAACATATCTGAGGGATAAGAGCCGAGGGAGGAGGACTCCAAGGGCAAGCCGGGAAGTGGACTTCAAGGGCACACGTGAAGGGTGGCATGGAGGCAAGCCAAGGGAAGGCTTGTGTGCGCATCCGAGCGACGAGAGCCAGAGGAAGATGACTTCAAGGGGCGAGCCAAGGGAGTGAACCTGAAGGCACACGTGAAGGAGAAGGTTCAGAGTGGCTGAAACTGAGCTGAGAGGCAGGGCAGTCGATAGGCCAAAGGGTAGTCGACTGGCAAAACTCACAGAGAGTTTTCAGCCTCAGACCAGTCGACTGCCCCAAGTGCAGTCGACTGGTAACACCCCAAAACTAGCCATTGGCTAGTAATTAATGCTAGACCAGTCGACTGCCCCAGGGGGTGTCGACTGGTGCGGGTCTGGACAGCCTGCGAGGTTGTCCTGTTCTCTTATAAAAAGAGGACCATTTTGCACGTGAACGGTACAGTTTCGTTCTGTAACGAAGTGCTGCTCGTGCAAAAAGTCTTCTCATCTTCCTCTCTCTCCAATCATTGTATTCTGTAAAGAGGAAGACAACACCACTGTAAAGGTTTCTCCACCTGAAGGAGATTTTTCATAGTGGAGGTGGAGTACGTGCGTGGATCCTTGGATTAGTCACCCATTTGGGTGGATACCAAGTAAATTCCGATTGTTAGCATTGTTCTTTCTTGTCCTTTGCATATTATTGTTTCCGCTACGCTAACAATCTTATAGAGAATTCAACGGAAAGTGTTATTCACCCCTCCCCCTCTAGCAACGTCGTCGATCTATCAATTGGTATCAGAGCCGGTTCGTTTCGGAAGAACTCACCGTCGACCGGAGCAAAGTGAAATGGTGTTTCAAGAGGGATACAACACTGCACGGCCACCCTTCTTCGATGGGAACGACTTCGCATACTGGAAAAGTAGAATGCAGTATTATCTTATGAATGACATTGAAAACTGGATCAGTATTGTAGATGGATTCGATGCACCCGTCGATGAAAGAGGAGAACCGACACCCATGAGATCATGGTCGAAGGAGGTCATGAAGAGGGCACAGTCAAATGCCAAGGCCACCACCACACTTCAGTGCGGGCTCTCAACGGAGCAACTCAATAAGGTGGGACCATTCAAGAGTGCCAAAGAGTTATGGGACAAACTGGTGGAACTGAACGAAGGGTCCAACGAGTCCAGAAGAGCAAAGAAGGACTTGCTCGTGGCCCAACTCCAATCCCTCTCCATGAAGAGCAATGAAACTGTCAGCCAGCTGCATGGAAAGGTGAAGGAGGTCATCAACGAACTCCATGTGATTGGAGAAAAGATCGAAAATCGAGATCTCGTCAGGTACGTCCTACAAGCCTTCCCAAGAATAACTTTGTGGGCATCAATGGTTGATGCCTACAAAGTATCAAGGGATTTGTTCATAGTTAAATTAGATGATCTTGTTTGTGAATTTGAACTGCACGAGCAAGCTAACGTTTTGGCCAAAGAGAAAGGTATAGCTTTTATTGCAGAAAAGGAGAAGAAGAAGAGGAAGGAAAAGAAGAAGGTGGCCTACTTCTCCTCATCCGTCGCAGAGGAGTCCGGCGCCTCTATGGATAGCGACCAAGAGGCTTTCATGGTAAGGAAAATGCGTAAGGCTTTCAAAAGTTTTTCTAACAAGTCTTATGCTAGGAAAGGGTCCAAAGGCAAGGGTAAGGCCAAGGACATCATTTGCTACAACTGCCACTAAGAGGGACACATGAAGAACGAGTGCCCTCAACTAAAGAGAATAGATGAAAAGAAGGAGGAGAATAAGAAAGGTGACAAGAAGAGATTGAAGGGAAAGGAGAAGGGTGCCACCAACCTCAAGGCGACTTTGGATGATCCATCATCCTCGGAGGAGGAAGAAGAGAATGTTTCACATTTTGCTCTTATGGCAGTGGACTCATCAGAGTCATCAGATGATGAGAGAAACTCAAGCAATGATGAAAGTGACTCATCCTCATCATCATCCGAGTCAGAAGCTTCGGTAAGTGAGGTATACCACTTACCCCTCCTCTACATTAGTTAAAATTATTTCCAGCACTAACATGGATTTAGCTAAAGCTAGAAGTAAGATTAAGGACCTAAAAGATGAAATTGTCATGCTTAGAGTAGAGTCTACAAAACTTAAGGAAGACTTACATGCTTGTTCTCTTACATCACATGATTCATGTTTTGAAATTGAAAATAGGAAACTAAGAAAAACGGTAGAGGACCTCACAAAGGCACTTAGGAAATTTCAAGTGGGGTCTAGCAACTTAGATATGATAATTAATAGTCAAAGGGTCGTTTATAACAAGGCAGGATTAGGATATAGGCCAAAGACAAAGGAAATGACCTTTGTCTCACTCATGGGTAGGATTGATGCATCTAGGAGACAAAGGACTAAGGGAAACATCAAGAGGGCATGGGTACCTAAGAGATTTTTAAATGATGCTTGTGGATCAAAAATTTGGGTACCAAAAGAGTATGATTTCCATGTTGTATAGGTGAAGGTGAAGGAGGCCTCAACCATGTGGATAGTAGATAGTGGATGCTCAAGACATATGACCGGAGATGTGAGCAAGTTCACTACTATTAGCTACTTAAGAGAAGGGACGGTCTCTTTTGGAAATAGTGGAAAACTGAAAATTATTGGTAGGGGCACCATTGAGATATCTCCTACAATTTCAATACATAAGGTACTTTTAATTAAAGACATGAAGTTTAATTTACTTAGTGTAAGTCAGTTATGTGATGCGGGCTATAAGGTTGAATTTCATGCTAGGAAGTGCCTAATAAGACAAAATGAATCCGATAGTGTCATACTAGAAGGGTATAGAGAGGCTAACTTGTATTATCTTGATCTTTCTTTTGCTACTAACAATTTGGCTAAGTGTTTCATGTCTAAAGAAGAAAAAGGGTGGTTGTAGCACCGGAGGCTTGGACATGTCAACATGAGAAGCATTGCAAGAGTGGCCAAGGAAGAGTTGATGAAGGGGCTACCTATGATCAAGTATGAGAAGACAAAGTTGTGTGATGCATGCCAAGAGGGTAAGCAATCAAAATCATCACACAAAGGTAAAACCCTAACCACTACTACTTTACCATTAGAGCTCTTACACATTGATTTGTTTGATTGCCATAGCACTCCCTCACTAGTAGGGAGTAAATATTGTTTAGTTATAGTAGATGACTTTTCTAGGTTTACATGAGTTTTCTTTATGAAACATAAGGATAATACCTTTGAAATTTTTATAGGGTTCAGTAAAAGAGTAGAAAATAAAAAACACCTCAAAATTAACCGAATTAGGAGTGACCAAGGTGGGGAGTTCCAAAATTCAAGTTTCTCACAATTTTATGTAGAAAATAGATATAAGCATGAATTTTCATGCCCAAGGACTCCTCAACAAAATGGGGTAGTTGAGAGGAGAAACAGAGCCCTACAAGAAACTACTAGGACTATGCTTAATGCATATTGCCTTCCTAGCTACTTTTGGGCCGAAGCAGTTAACACCGCTTGTTACATTCAAAACCAAGTTTTGGTACATAGGTTCCTAGGCAAAACACCCTTTGAGTTGTGGAATGGGAGAGTTCCACAAGTCCACTACTTTAGGGTTTTTGGATGTAAAGTCTATATTCTAAATACCAAAGATGACCTAAGGAAGTTTGAGTCAAAAGCTGATGAAGGAATCCTAGTTGGGTATTCATCCACTAGTAGGGGTTATAGAGTCTACAACAAACGGATAAAGGTGATTGAGGAGTCCTCAAATGTTAACTTTGATGAATTAATAAATACCTACCCTAGAAAAGTCTTAATTGATAAGGATATGGAAGAAGTTCAACCCCTTGCTCAAAGAATCCAAGACCTACATTTGGAGGGCAATGATCAAGGGGGAGTAAGAAGCACCATAGAGGATGAGGAAGAAGTAGTCAATGAACCCACGACCTCTAGGCCATTGAGACATCACCAAGATCACCCTATTGACTAAATAGTGGGTGATGTCACTCAAGGAGTAAGGACTAGGTCATATTTTAGAGACTAAACTAGTCAAATCGCCTTAATCTCTCAATTAGAATCCAAGTCTATTGATGAAGCATTGGGAGATGTAGATTGGGTCTTAGCCATGCAAGAAGAGCTAAATCAATTTGAGAGAAGTGACGTTTGAGATTTGGTTCCTTGGCCCAATGATTGCACCATTGTAACCACGAGATGGGTCTTTAGGAACAAACTAGATGACCAAGGCAAAATCACTAGGAACAAGGCTAGATTGGTAGCTAGGGGGTTTAACTAAGTTGAGGGATTGGATTATGATGAGACTTATGCCCCCGTAGCTAGATTAGAGTCCATTAGAATTCTACTAGCCTATGCCGCTCACATGGGTTTCACACTTCACCAAATGGATGTGAAGTCGGTATTCCTTAATGGATCATTAAGAAAGAGGTCTATGTAGAACAACCCCCCGGGTTTGAGGACCCTAACTATCCAAGACACGTGTACAAATTGAGAAAAGCTTATATGGATTGAAACAAGCTCCTCGGGCTTGGTATGAAAGACTTTCTTCATTTCTAGTGTCTAAGGGGTTTAGGAGAGGAACAATTGACCCTACTTTGTTCCTAAAATCTAAGGATAAGGACATATTTGTTGCCCAAGTGTATGTAGATGATATCATTTTTGGGTTAACAAATAATGACTTCCTACAAGAATTCATCAAATGTATGGAAGATGAATTTGAGATGAGTCTTGTAGGAGAGTTAACCTTCTTTCTAGGTCTTCAAGTTAAGCAAACTAATGAAGGAACACATGTTTTTCAAACTAAGTATGCTAAGGAAATGCTAAAGAAATTTGGCCTAGAGAATGCTAAGGTAGCATCTACCCCCATAGGAACAAATGTAAAAATAGATAGTGACCTTGAAGGGAAAATGGTAGACTCTAAGCAATATAGGAGCATGATTGGTAGCTTACTATACCTAACCGCTAGTAGAGCCGATATACTTTTTGCGGTAGGTATGTGTGCAAGGTACCAATCTTGTGCCAAAGAGTCCCATTTGGTTGTAGTTAAGAGGATCCTAAGGTATGTTAAAGGTACCCTCAATGTCGGGCTTTGGTATCCTAAAACCCCTAATGTTGATCTAATTGGATACACCGACTCGGACTATACGGGATGCAAGCTAGATAGGAAGAGTACTAGTGGAGGGTGTCAATTCCTTGGGTCTTCCTTAGTTAGTTGGAGTAGTAGGAAACAACCATGCGTTGCCCTATCAACAACGAGGCGGAATATGTGGCAATGGGTGGGTGTGTTTCCCAACTCCTTTGGATCATGCACACTTTAGAAGATTATGAGTTACATTATTCCAAGGTCAGTCTTGTGTGATAATGTAAGTTCAATCAATTTGACCAAAAATCCGGTTCACCACTCTAGGACAAAACACATTGAAGTAAAACATTACTTCATTAGGGACCAGTGGCAAGGGGAGACATATGTAACGACCCGGAAAATTCTCTTAATATTTTATTAAAATATTAAGCATGTCTAGATAATTTTCCGAAGGACCTAGAGGTAATAATGCAAACTTTGGCCTAGAAAATCCATGTTTTCCCATTTAAATTGGGAAAAAAGGGCACTAATGGGCCTTATATGGGCTTGCTAGTACCATAATTATCGGTGGATTTTAGGTGGAAATTAGTATAAAGATAAATAGGATTTAATGGGACATATTAGCATGATTATGGGTAAGTATTAGTTTAATTTTTCTAATTAATTTGAGGAATTAGGTACTAATGGGCCTTAAATGGGCTCCGAAAAAAATGAGTATTAATTGAGTAAAATTCATATAAATATAAAAGAATTTTATTTAGGAATATTGGCAAAATTATGGGTCATTTTTGGAGAATTTTCGAAATAAAAGGGGAATTTTCGAAAATAAGAAAAAAAGATTAAATAAAATAAAAATAAAGATGCATGAGCCAAGGATTGAACCTTGAACCTCATGTACAACAAATGAATGCTTTAACCAACTCACCTAGCAAGGAATTCTTGTGAGGAAAGGAAGTGAATGGTGGTTAAATGGTAGAGGAAGATGAAGGGCCATAGAAAACTCTTCATTCACCACCTTAATGGTTGATTAATAAGGGGGTTTGGGAGTTTCATTCTTCATGCCATCAAGTGCATTTGCTCCTCTCTTCCTTCTCCATTCTTGCTGAGCACTCAAGGAGGACTTCTCCCTTGAGAAAACTTCACAAAAAGTCTCATCCTCCAAGATCTAAGGTCTTCTCAAGTTTCCAAGGGCTAGGTGTGGTCAAGTCTTCTTCCTTCTTTCCATCCAAGGTCTAAAAATCAAGAAATCTAAGGTAAGACTCCCTCACCTGTGGTATAATATTTACCAATGTTTTCCATGATTTTTGGCTGGATATATGGGTGAGTTTCGGATTTAATGTTGAAGGGAAACAAAATCCAGGTTTCTATGGTTCAAAGGTTTCGGCCAGCATGTTCTAGAGGTCCATAATTATGCTAAAAATCATGATAATATTATTTGATGTTCCCTTATGATGTTTAGAAGTTAATTGAAATTTTTGGGGATTTTTGTCATGATATATGGGTTAGTTTCGGATTTAATGTTGAAGGGAAACAAAATCCAGGTTTCTATGGTTCAAAGGTTTCGGCCAGCATGTTCTAGAGGTCCATAATTATGCTAAAAATCATGATAATATTATTTGATGTTCCCTTATGATGTTTAGAAGTTAATTGAAATTTTTGGGGATTTTTGTCATGATATATGGGTTAGTTTCGGATTTAATGTTGAAGGGAAACAAAATCCAGGTTTCTATGGTTCAAAGGTTTCGGCCAGCATGTTTTAAAGGTCCATAATTATGCTAAAAATCATGATAATATTATTTGATGTTCCCTTATGATGTTTAGAAGTAAATTGGAAATTTTTGGGGATTTTTGGCATGATATATGGGTTAGTTTCGGATTTAATGTTGAAGGGAAAACAAAATCAAGGTTTCTATGTTCAAAGGTTTCGGCCAGCATGTTTTAAAGGTCCATAATTATGTTAAAAATCATGATAATGTTATTTACTGGTTCCTTATGATTTTTAGAAGTTAACTGTAATTTTTGGGAATTTTTAGAGTACCCTAGGACACCCTAGGGTCTCGGCCAACATGAAAGAAGCAAAACCCAGAACCTTAAGTTCAAGGGTTTCGGCCACCTGTTTTAAATGTCTAAAAATATGTTAAAATCATGATAATGTCATTTAATGTTCCCTTATGATGTTTATACATTAAGCATAATTTTTGGGAATTTTTGGGATACCCTAGAGGCCCCATATGTTTCGGCCAACAGGAAAGAAGCAAAACCCAGAACCTTAAGTTCAAGGGTTTCGGCCACCATGTTTTAAATGTCTAAAAATATGTTAAAAATCAGGATAATGTCATTTAATGTTCCCTCATGATGTGTAGAGGTTAAGTATAAATTTTGGAAATTTTTGGGGTACCCTAGAGGCCCCATATGGTTCGGCCAACCCCAAGGACCCAAGGGTTAGGGTTGAGTCTTTAACCTCAACTTATGTTTATGTGTTGCCATGATATAAGGATGATGGATGGCGATTGTGTGAATTTTCACATGGTCATGGGACTCCACAAGTTTTGGCCATATAAGGGTTAATAGGGTAAAAGTTAAGATTTATTTCAAGTAAGGGTCCCAATAGCCCTATGGTAAGATGTGATTTATGTTTATGAATGATATGCTATGTTATGAATGATATGCCATGTTATGAATGATATGCCATGTTTACGAATGATATGCCATGTTTATGGATGATATGCCATGTTATGAATGATATGCCATGTTTATGAATGATATGCCATGGTTATGCATGATAAGAATGAAAATGATGAATGAAGGTTAAGTATGATGAATGAATGAATATGCTAAACGGCACGGTCGATGGTCGACGGTACGACGGTCATATGGACCGGTAAATGGGCCGGTAGACGGGCCGAGCCGTAACAAGTTATGTTATGATAAGTATGCCATGAATGACTTATGAATGATGAAGCATGCAAAGTATTTTATTTTATTTTATGGGCTTGTACCGGACCTAAGTAAGGTCCACGGTTCTGGACTACCGATGATGCTGTCCACGGTTCGGGACTACCGATGATGCTGTCCTTACGGTTCGGGACTACCGATGATGCTGTCCTTACCCTAGTAGGTCGAGATTAGCTACCTCGTATTTACATAGGGATGCGCGCATATGATGAATGAATGTGGTACAAGCCAGGGCCCAATGATGTTATGATGATGATTTAAAAGCATGTTTTAAAGATTAAGCATCTTTATATATATATATATATGCACAGTTATTACATGCATCCATTCATGTTATGCATTACGTTATGAAAAGTATGTTTATGAAAAGTATGTTCATGAAAAGGATGGTTATGCCATGATTTATTTATGTTTATGCCATGATTTTTATGCCATGATTTATTTATGTTTATGCCATGATTTTTATGCCATGATTTATTTATGTTTATGCCATGATTTTTATGCCATGATTTATCTATGTTATGCCATGATTTTTATGCCATGATTTATCTATATTAATGCCATGATTTTATGCCATGATTTTACTTATGTTCATGTTAGTTTAGGATGCCATGATTTTATGCTAGTTTAGAATGCCATGCTTTGATTATGTTTATGCTAAGTTAGGATGTCATGCTTCTATTTATGTTCATGTTAGTTTAGGATGCCATGATTTAATTATGCTTATGTTATGTTAGAATGCCATTATTTTATTTATGCTCATGCTAGTATAGGATGCCATGATTTTAATTAGGTTATGCCATGATTTTATGTCCATGCCAAGTATTATGCCATGCTATGAATGTTTACGATGTTTATGGATTGTGTCTATGCCATGCTATGAATATTTATGATGTTTATGTTTATGCCATGCTATGAATGTTTATGATGTTTATGTTTATGTCAAGTATGATGCCATACATGAATGTTTATGGTTATGTTTATGTCATGCTATGAATATGATGAAGCCATGTCCATGACATGTCGAATGAATGCTAAGTGATGATAAGGATGACGATCTAAGTAAAGCATTAAGTATGCTAATGTTTCATATGTTTATGATTAAGTGACGGATGGTTTTAGTGGGTAGGAAAGAGTCTTACTAAGCCTGTGTGCTTATAGTCTTATTTTCTTATACCGCAGATCACGCAAGGGGATAATAAGGAAGCAGCAGGAGGGCATTGCAGAATGTGTGTGATAGTGACTTGGCCAAGAGACCATATGTTTGTTTGTCTTATGATAGAACTCTACCTTTACTACTAAGTACTTGAATATGACTCTATGACATGATGCTAATGTATGACATGATGCTAAGTATGATATGATGCTAAAATATGGCATGATGCTAAGTATGATATGATGCTAAGTATAAAGTTAATATGCCAAGCTTCCAGGTTATGATGGTAGGAATGGTAGTAAGTGCATGTAGGTGTAAGTTTAAGGTTTTCCGCTGCATTATGATGTCTACATGCCTAAGTATGTTAATGTAACGCCGCTTTATGATGGTCTATAAAAAAAAAAGCGGGCGTTACAACATAGAACTACACTATGTTGAATCAAAGTCAAACCTAGCCGACATTTTTACCAAGCCTCTTCCCGAATCGGAGTTTACATCCTTACGAAGAGGCCTTGGAATGTGTTTGTAGAAGTATAGGATGAACCTTGGGATATTACATTTAAAAAAAAGTGTGCTTAATCCATTAGGGTGATACATTTGGTTCACTTGTGCTTGTGGCATATTGTTGAATCATAAAAGGTATCAAAATATGAAAACTAGACCAATTATGGGGAAGACAAGTGTTTAATCAATGGACACTTTGCCCAAAGATCATAGTTGGGTATTTTTAACCTTTGAAAACCATTTTATGTTTTCTATGCTTTGCCATACTTTTAAAAGGAGTAATGATAGGGACAGTGAATGGGACAGTGAATGACGTGGCAATTATTGTGTACACGTTCGATCGTCGATCGGACACTACCGGCGGCCTTCGGCCGCCGCCCCGAACCAAACTATACCCTGGGGGCACGGTGAACCCGTCGGGGATCGCCGCAATTGCGATCTCGCATCATTGACAGTCGATTTCGATAGGTTCACCGTTGCCGGCGATCCTGACGAGTTCACCGTCCTCCGAAGGTATAGTTTGATTCAGGATGATAATCAGAGGCCATCGGTGGTGTTCGATCGGCGATCGGACGTGTACACATTAATTGCACGTCATTCACTGTCTCATTCACTGTCCCAAATTCACTGTCCCAATCATTACTACTTTTAAAAGATATATGATTTCAAAATTAGGTTGTAATGTTGATACAAAACTAAGTGATTTTCAAGGATTTTGAGTTTTTAACAAAAGTCAAGCATGTTTGAAATTTTATATGGACTGATATTTTTCCTTGATAGAGTATATTATTTTAAACATATCTGCAAAATTTTACAATTTTTGAAATTTTTTTGAATTTTCTGGACGTTTTTGAAATTCGGATCAGAAACTGAAAATTGGCACTGATTGCGTATCAGTCGGCTGCCCCATGGGCAGTCGACTGGCACGCTTGCTTTCAGATTTTGAAATTATTTTCAGAAATCCATCTTTCTCTCATTTGATGTCATAGAGTTGGGTTGCTTGAAACAATCATTTTGATGGTGTCAAAGGGGGAGAATGAGTTGTTTAAGTTAGATCTTTGACTTAAAATGGGTTGTTTAAGTTAGTTGTTTAACTTAAATCTTGGATAACTTGAAAATTGGAAATGGATAAAGGCATAGGTTAAGGGGGAGGGTACCTCTTAGGCTTTACTATGTATTATACTCTTAATTAATGTTGTTTAGTGTTATGTTGGACTTGAAACTTAACTTGGATCATGAGTAGAGTTGAAAATGGGAAAAGACATGGATTAAGGGGGAGGATACCTATTAGGTTTTTGATATGTCTTATGCTTTTCAATTGCTACTGCTTTTATTGTTATTGTTGACTGGTATTTTATCCCAATCTTAAACATATTGCTACATATCAAAAAGGGGGAGATTGTTGAGGCAATCAGCCCTAGAATGATTAGAAGATCATGGTTTTAATGTGTGTGTGAATATGTTTAAGGTTAGGGTGTTATGTTGTATTTGATATATGTGATTGATTTTGCAGGACTTATAGAATCACACATGGTGAACATATCCGAGGGACGAGAGCCGAGGGAGGAGGACTCTAAGGGCAAGCCGGGAAGTGGACTTCAAGGGCACACGTGAAGGGTGGCATGGAGGCAAGCCAAGGGAAGGCTTGTGTGCGCATCTGAGGGACGAGAGCCAGAGGAAGATGACTTCAAGGGGCGAGCCAAGGGAGTGAACCTGAAGGCACACGTGAAGGAGTAGGTTCAGAGTGGTTGAAACTGAGCTGAGAGGCAGGGCAGTCGACTGCCAAAACTCACAGAGAGTTTTTAGCCTCGGACCAGTTGACTACCCCAAGGGTAGTCGACTGGTAACACCCCAAAACTAGCCGTTGGCTAGCAATTAATGCTAGACCAGTCGACTACCCCAGGGGCAGTCAACTGGTGCGGGTCTGGACAGCCTGCGAGGTTGTCCTGTTCTCTTATAAAAAGAGGATCTTTTTGCATGTGAATGGTACGGTTTCGTACTGTAACGAAGTGCTGCTCATGCAAAAAGTCTTCTCATCTTCCTCTCTCTCCAATCATTGTATTCTGTAAAGAGGAAGACAACACCGCTGTAAAGGTTTCTCCACCTGAAGGAGATTTTTCTTAGTGGAGGTGGAGTACGTGCGTGGATCCTTGGATTAGTCACCCATTTGGGTGGATACCAAGTAAATTCCGATTGTTAGCATTGTTCTTTCTTGTCCTTTGCATATTCTTGTTTCCGCTGCACTAACAATCTTGTAGAGAATTCAACGAAAAGTGCTATTCACCCCCTCTAGCAACGTCGTCGATCTATCATCATGTTGTTAGCATCACTTTTGATATGAGCCTTGCGAGAATTCTAGTATGAGATTATGTATCATGAGTTGATATCATGCAGTTATGCCATGCCTAGCATCTACATGTGATATGTTGAGTGATACATTTCAAGTGCATGTTAACTAGTAGTAAAATGCATGGTCTAAGGCTATAAAACCATTTCTGATATTATAGTGATACTATTGATGCATCTAGACAGAAACAGTGCTCAGCTTTAGTAGCAAGTTGATACAAAGTTCATGTTTCTAATTTCATGCTTAGAGATGGTTGAAGTATGCCTTCTTGTCATGAAATTATGTAGAATATGGCCTAGAATCATTGTATACCTGTTAGTAAGCTTAAATATGAGTTTGTAGTGTTTTTGGAATCTGAAAATTCAGATTTCAGAGCTGCCAGTCGACTGCAACAGCTACCAGTCGACTGGGGTGTCATTCGACTGGTCGACTGGGCAGTCAACTGGGACCAGGAAATAAGGGTTTAAACTCTTGTGTGCTTCGATTTTAGTTTTGCACGAATGGTTTAGCAATTAACTTCCAACATGTTTATGATTTACAACAGCATGTTTAAGTTATGAATTGTTAGTTCAGTAAATAGCAAAATTTTTAAATTCTCCCAGTTGGTTTAGCATCCAGAAATCAGTAATCAGTCAGCCAGTTAGTAGCGATCCACCTTAAAGCTTAGTACCATATGGCGGGTCATTACAGAGTGGTATCAGAGCAGGTTCCATCTTTCCTCCACACACACATCCAGGATCGTACCTGCAGCTTCCAAGTAAGAGTATCTCTCACATTACTTATGTTTGCTTGCTTTTTCATTTCCTACTTTACTGAAGCATGTTTATAACTCATGGCACTTTAATATAGTTATAGTAAATATGTATGTCCTCTGTTATTTAGATAATGGCTAGAGGACGCCCAACTAGAAGGGCACCAGCTACTGAGTTTCAACAGGAGGCAACTGACACAGTGACTCCACCTAATCTCGAGGAGATAGTGGCTCAACTCCAGAGACAAATAGCTGAGCAGCAGCAAGAGATACCCACTTTAAGGGCTAATCAGCAGACCACACCTACTGCTACGCCATAACCAAATGTGGAAACCCTAATAGTGACAGAGGTTCCACCTAGAGCACCAATCCCACCAATAGCACCAGAAGCCCCAGCAGTAAGGGCTAGAAGAGAAGCATAACTGGTTCAGTGGCAGAAACCCAAACCAGAGACCTTTTTAGGCACTAGTGAACCGTGGGATGCACAAGCCTGGTTCAAAACCCTGGAGAGTACCATGAGCTTTTGGACTGGCCAGAACATGAGAAAGTAAAGTGCGTCTCCTTCTGCCTTGCAGGAGATGCTAGAATGTGGTGGGAAAGGGTGAAGGCCAAGAGAGACATAAATCAGATGACGTGGGTCAACTTCGAAGCTGAGTTCTTCGAAGAATTCTTTCATATGCGGGTTACTAACCGACATTATGATGAATTCACTGAATTTTGTTAAGGTAACCTATCAGTAGAGGAAGCCGTAAAGAGATTCAACAGACTGGATCGCCTGTGCCCTTAACTGGTCAGCACTGAACGAGAGCGAGTCAGGCTAATGCTCAAGATGCTAAGGCCAGAAATAGCATTGAATGTGGCCAACGGCGTCCATAGGCCGCAAACCTTAGAAGAACTAGTTAGCAGTGCTCTGATCACCGAGCACTACGTGAATAACATGTAGCAGCAGAAGTCAGTCATGACAGAATGTAAAGGCCAAGACAGTTCAGGAACTCAGAAACCCCAGGGCCACAACTCTAGCTGGAAAGGAAAGAATCAAGGCAAAAGAAAGCAGTGGAACAATCCGAAAGGGGAGCCAGCCAACAAGCAAGCCAAGTATCCCACTTGCCCCACATGTGGGAGACAACACCTAGGGGTCTGCCGCAAGGGCACCCGTGGGTGTTATAACTGTGGTCAAGTGGGGCACATGGCCAAGCAGTGCCCCACCAAGAACAGTCTGCCTACTCCACAGCCTACTCAGTATGCAGGCAAACCTGCACAGCTACATCAGATGTAGGCAGCACTAGATGGTCCCCATATCAGTTAGGGCAGATTAGAAGCTCCATCAGCCACTACTAATGCACGGATCTTCTCAATGACCAGAGAGAATGTAGTGAATGCCTTGACAGTTGTGACAGGTCAGATATATATTTTACAGCAAAATGTAACTGTCTTATTCGATACTGGGGCAACACATTCTTTCATATCCAGGGCGCTCGCAGAGAAGTTAGCTATACCTCCAGATGTACTTAGTGGCCAGTTCTTAACCACCCTACCTTCAGGAGAGATTATGCCATCCACGCACTGGCTCCGTGCAGTGCCAGTCAGTATAGCAGGAAGAGAGTTTTATGGTGATTTGGTCATGCTGGATATGACTGATTATGTTGTCATTTTTGGAATGGACTTCCTAATCAAGTACGGTGCCTCCATAGAATGCCATAAAAGGAAAGTCATATTCCAACCTGAAGTAGGAGTGCAGTTTGAATACATCGGAGAACCCAAGAGAAAGGCCAAGAAATTTCTCTCAGCTCTAAGAGCACAGAAACTGCTGAATTTAGGATGTACCGGATTTCTAGCACATGTAGTCAATACCGAACAAGAGAAGGACCAAAAGCTAGAAGAGGTCCCAGTGGTAGTTTACTACCCAGCAGTCTTCCCTGATGAGTTACCAGGCTTAGCGCCAGACAGGGAGATAGAGTTTGAGATAGATATCATTCCAGGTAACAACCCCATTTCAAACCACCATACAGTATGGCTCTAGCAGAATTAAGAGAACTTCAGGAACAACTACAGGAGCTGCTCGACAAGGGCTTCATACGCCCTAGTCATTCACCTTGGGGAGCTCCCGTATTGTTCGTGAAGAAGAAAGACGAGTCCATGTGCTTGTGAATAGATTACCGGGCCTTGAACCAAGTCACCATCAAGAACAGCTATCCCTTGCCAAGAATTGACGACTTGTTCGATCAGCTAAAGGGAGCAGCAGTGTTCTCAAAAATAAACATGAGATCGGGATATCACCAGGTGAAAGTTAAGGAAGGTGACATCCCCAAGACAACTTTCAGAACAAGATACGGACTATGAGTTTGTAGTTATGCCTTTTGGCGTAACGAACGCTCCAGCGACTTTCATGGAACTCATGAACAGAGTGTTCCGAGAATATTTAGATATGTTTGTTATCGTCTTCATCGATGACATTCTGATATATTCCAGGACTCAGATGGAACATGCAAAACATCTAAAAACAGTATTAGAAATTCTTCAGCGGAGCCAACTCTATGTGAAATTCTCCATGTGTGAGTTTTGGCTAGATCAGGTGTCTTTTCTGGGTCACATCTGTTGGAACCTGGATGGCTAGAGAGGGGGGGGTGAATATAGCCAATCACTTTGACCTTTGACACTTATCAAATTTCTGCACTCAACCTTATCAGTACCACAGTGGAAGAAACAAAAAAAACAAAGCAGTGCAGAAAACAGAAAACGAAGGCAACAAACACAACTAGCAAGATCGCTAACAAGGAGGGTTTACAAGGTTCGGGGATAACTTGCCCCTACTCCTTGGCATGCCCTTAAGGTGGGTGATCCCTTGATCGTCGGCAGATCAAGCCCCGGTTATCACCGGATAGAAAGCAACCTCCTTCTCGGTGGAGAAACCTCTCCACAGCGTTTCAATCACAGATTTAAGTTTAAGCACAAAGAAACAACAAGAAGGATCTTACTCAAACACTTAGCAAGGACAAGAACACAGCAAGCTTTCCTGAGCTCCACCCAGCGGAGATCTCACGCAAGAAACCCTTCCTCGTGTCTTCCCGTTGTCGGACTCCAAGCCTCTTGTTCTCTCCTTCAAGCGCTCAAGTAATGGATGATTGCTTCTCGATTGCAGTAGCTTGCTCAAGGTGATGAAAACTTCAGAACACACAAGCTAGATGTAGAGAACACAAAGGCACAGCAAGAACTTCCTTCGCAAACTCTAGAACTCTCTGTCAACGAAGCCTTCTTCCGCCCTTTTGTTTCTCCACTCAGCACCAGGTGACAGCATCTCTTGCAGCCTCCAGCTGCTTCCCTGCCAAATATGCAGATCATAAGCTGTATCATACGAGAATGGCATCATAAGCATAATCATGGTAGTGTAACAAATATGCAGATAATACTCATCATAGCATCAACAAGAAGCATACAAAAGTAGGATAACACATGTAAGGCAAATTCAGAAAAGTCAAGTCATAAAGCATTCAGAGAAATAACACGATGCAAGACACATGCATCAAAATCCAGATACGTGTGACATAAGACCACAATAAGCAAGTCATGGGGCATACAACCCAAAAGTCACACAGACCAAAACCGGTCAAGTACACAGATCATGAGAAGAGGCAGCAGACATCCAATGCTCAAACGTCAGCGGGGGGGTCGTCATTGTGCATGAGGTCATCCACCGTGGCATCAGCAGACCCTGGTGCAACACTGCCTGAAGGGGTATCCCCTGGAAATGTATGGCGGCGCCACTCTGCATACCAAGTCTGCTGCAATGCCTGGACCCCAGAGACAGTAGACTCTACGCCGGTCAATCGGCGATCAAAGGAATGCATGTCCGAGCGGGTCTCCTCTCGATGGAGCTCTCTCAAAAGAATATCCTCCTGGAGGGTCCGATCTAGCTCAGAGATCTGCCATCGTAGATCTGGGTCAGGCTCATAGTCATATTCGGCGTCAGCAGCAGGAGCCTCATGAAGTGCAACAGCCTCGGGTGGTGCCTGAAAATGTGGTGCTCCGCCAGGTAGATCACCAAGTCCTCTCCCATCCTTCCATACCAAGGCCCCATCGCGCTCTCGAATAATAATGCCGGACTTGGCAAAAGCGCGCCGACCCAGCCGACAATCCTGCTTGACCATGGGCACGGTCCTACCCTTGGTGACATCAACACCAACTGACATAAGCCAGTCAGTGATGACATGACCAAATGGCATGTAGACCGTGCGACGGCTCGGATCATGATAGGATAGGATGGACTGGAAGATGCTCTCCATGATGTCGAAGTCCATCTGGCGGTGCATACCATAGAGCATAAGGCAGTGATAGGGTCAGATCTCAGTCAAAGGCTTTAAGGTGATGGGCAAGATGTAATTTGTGATTATCTTGAAAAGGATGTAGTCAACTGGAGCAAGTCGTAGGGCTGCAAAAGTAGGGAAATCAGGACCCAACTCATCAAGAGAACGACCAAAGAAATGTTGATAGATGGAGTCGGGGGTAACATCTGAAAAAGGTGCCAATAAAGGATCAGGAAGCTCAGGGTAGATCTAATACAGATTTGGTGATCATCGACCTGTTAGTAATACGAGAGAAGTGTCCTAAGGCAATCGCCTTATGATTGTAATCATTTACTTTAATAAATGAATATTCACTATTTGAGTATACATGTTCATGTATTTGATTGAGATCTTAAACTCATTTACTGAATGTCCGCAATACAATTCACAGCATGAGAGAATTTGTGATGAATTCACAACTAGTGATTATCTCTACATGTGCAATTGTGAAGTATTGAAATTGTCCCTAGTCGATGAATTGATAAATATGGACACTGTCAATTCTGTTGAGACTAGCATGGGTTATTCTCTAATCAGCTGATTCTCACTGGCAGGTGACATTGGGATGTCCGGAGATAAACATGGATGCTAGTTAAGGGAACTAGTTCATTGGAGTGACTAGCTGTAAAACTTCTATGGTAATCTACATATAGATATGTCAATGAAAGTTCTTACTGCAGCTTAAGTGCGATGTTCCTTTGACTTGCGGTGTTCAAGTCATCTTGGTCACAGAGACTTATACTTTAACATCTTAAGCAAGCATCTCTAAGGAGGTGTGGACCCAGGATGGTTGGGTATAAGCCGAAGTGCCCAAAGATGTTTGAACAGCCTACAAAGGATTCACCACTCCTTACGAGGAGATGTATACCCAAGGCCTATCGTCGGATTGTTACTCGAAGCCTCTGGCCAGAGCATAACATGTTCCACTACGAATCTCTAGGAAACATGAGAGTAATTAGAATCCATTGGACGAGAAAGACATTACTTGGGCTAGGTGTGACGTAGTCAGCCTAGTGGGGACTGACACACATAGACCGTGTCCTGAACCAAGTGGGTATAAGATGGTGAAGGGAATGAGGCACGATTCATTAGAGCTGCTGAAGAGTTTCAGAATTATTTCTGAGGTCAACCGTTGATCTTTCGATTAATTGGGGGTCATAATGTACTACTAGGTGTCACTCATGATCGTTCTATAATTGGTTGATTATAGACGGCCAACATAAATCGAAAGTCTATTTAGTCACACGCACTACGAGTAATCCGAGGGATTTAAAACGCGTTGAAAATTGAATTTTCCAATCAAGAGAAATAAGTCGAATCTGAATTTATCAGAGGCGCATCGGAAGCTTAAAATGGCTAAGTCTTTTGAAGGCTTATTGGACGAATTAAAAGAGTTTAATTCGTAATGGGTTTGGCTTGGTGTGGCCAGCCAAAGAGGGTGGCCGACCACAATAAAGGAGGGAAACCAATTTATTTGGTTTAAATTATAAAATAAATCAAGCACGATTTGTTTTATAAAATTATCGATAAATAAATTTATATAAATAAATTTATATAAAGAAATTTATATAAAGAGATTTATTTTCATGGAAATTAAAATAAACCTTGGATTGGTTTATTTTATAAAATCAATTATGAATTGATTTTTCCATGATAAGAAAAATTTATATAATAAATTTATTCTTTTTATGGAAATTAAAATGAACCATGGATTGGTTTATTTTATTTTATAAAATCAATTATGAATTGATTTTCCATGATAAGAAAATTTATATAATAAATTTATTCTTTTTTATGAAAAATAAAATGAACCATGGATTGGTTTATTTTATTTTATAAAATCAATTATGAATTGATTTTTCCATGATAAGAAAAATTTATAATAAATTTTATTCCATAATAAAAGGGGAGACATGGTTGTTTTTATTATAAATAGAGTTATAATAAAATCTTGGTATAACGGAATAATTCATAGAAAATTTATAAAGATAAATTTCTTATGAAAAATTCCGTTAAGAGGAGACTTGGCGATAAAGAGGCTACTATATAAAGGTGCATATGCAAGGCTTGGAAATCAATTCAAGTGATCAAGGATTCTTGCCTAGCCTCTCTTCCTCTCCTTTTCTCCCTCTCCCTCTAGGGCCGGCGCCCTCTCCATCCCTCTAGGGTCTGCGCCACCTTCCCTTGCCGTGAGCCACCACCAAGACGAAGCGGGTCGCGACTCCTTCCTTCCTTCACGGAATCTTGATTCCGTTACTTGGTGGTTAGTTTCCATCTCTCTCTCTTGATATTCTAGTTGTGCATTTGGAGAATCTAGTAGTTCTTGTCGGCATGAAACTCGTGGCTTTGCGAAGTCATCCCGAAGAGAACTCGCCGTGGACGCGAATAGAGACGAAGCTTCCAAGGGACGCTACGGTTGGATCTCGTCCCTTACTTCGAGTTACGCGAGGTATTGAGTAAATTAGTTTACTTTCTGCAAAATTTTAATTTATTATCATGTCCACACATCATAAGGTTGCATGTTAGATACGTGGTTAAAATAATTTGAGAAATTATTTATGCTAATTCTTCCGCTGCACGTAATTATTTTTTTAAATTACGAACCCGTATCCATATCAACATGCACCCGGTCCCAACAGTGGTATCAGAGCAGGTTAGTATTCACATAATCATATAATTGTTTTGCGGAAAACTTTGTCATGATCTCAATTTTGGAAAATTTTCCAATTATGGAAACTTTCCAATTATGATAAATTTTAGATTTAGGAATTTCAAAGTTTGGAAATCCTCATGAAATTTCGCAAACATTTGAAATATCCTAGTTTCTGAAATTTTATGATAATTGTGAAAACTTCTCATTTTTGGAAACTTTCCAATTTTGGAAATTTCCTATTTTGGAAATTTTTTAACTTTGGAAATATGTAAGTTTTCATTGTACCAGAAACTTACAATTATTCTGAAAACCTGTTATGAAATCTCGCAATTTTGGGCACTTTCTTTCAAGAAAGTCTAGACAAATTTATGGATCATTAATTGACAATTTAAATTCGAATTAGTTTTAAATTATTAACAAAATTCTTTATTTTGGATTGAGCCTCGGGGAGCCGTCCAATTTAAAGTTAGTTGTTCTAATTTAATTTCCCATTTTGAATAAAATTGTCATGTTTAATTTGGTTACGCCTCCGGGAGCGGACCAAATTGGATTTACGACAAAATTTCTTTTCTTTGGGTATCTGAGCCTCGGGGAGCCACTCTTAGAAAACAATCTGTTGTAATTAATTAATCCATGAATAAAATATGTGATCAAATCTTGGAAATTTGATTTAAGAGATGATGCTCTTACATATTGTTGTCTCCAAAATTAATTAGGAAAATGGTTTCCTATAGAGTTTTCTTAAATGAGATTTTCATGAAAATAATATGTGGTTGAATTAAGGGAATCTGTCTCTTAATTTAATAAGATTTGATTTAGAGAAATCAAAGACTTAAACATATTATTTCCGAAATTAATTATGACAATTTAGGAAATTGTTTCCCAAAACAATTCCTTGAATAAAGTATGAAATTAGAATTAGGAAATCTGGTTCCTAATTCAATTAATGAGACTTGATAAATTAAGTCACATACATACTTTATTAAGGAAATCGTTAGTCATGACATAATTATATGTCATGAATGTGCTTAGAAAAGAAAGGATGAGACCCAAAACCCCTTACAAAATATTAAGGCTAACACCTTCCATTAATATGGTTAGAACCGGAGTTTTGTTTCTCGTTTGGGTTGATGGACACATCTGTGACGCCCGCCCTTATATCTACTCTCGGGGCGGGGTCACGTACTATCATTCATATAAATTTTTTTTCTTCTCTTAAAGTACTAATAACAAAGTACTAAGCATGCTTGTTCAAAACTAACCTATAACATGATAGGTTCAACTCATAATATAATCAAGTATATGAGTAATCCAAGTGTAACATTCATTACTAAAGAAATGTTAACATAAACATAATATTGTAGATATGAAGATCTTTATTTCCCGAGCCACCACCCCACACATCTTCAGCCCTCCTGCCTCTTCCTTTAGTTTAAGTGTCTCTTACCCTTATCTGCAGCATAAGACAACACATAAACTAGTAAGCACAAATGCTTAGTAAGATCCTGTCCTACTCGCAAAATCCATATCATAGAAAGATAAGAGAATAAATCACATTCAAGCATGGTAAGTGTTTAAGCATGTTAAACATCTAAGCATATTAACTTCATAGGAAGGTTTCTTTGAAAACATATAAACATAATACTTGAACATAGCATAATCATTAGGGCCCGGATTGTACTTCATGTTTTGCGCGCGCCCCTAAATAGGAACGAGGTAGCTAATCCCGAACCACTAGGGTTTACTAGGTCTTCTCAAAAGTCCTTCAGCCTAGTATCATAATCATTTGACTCGCTTTAAGAGTTTATAGTACAAGCCATTACAAAATAAAATAATTATCATGTTCTTTATTTTCATAAAGTATGCTCTTAGTCCCAACCTTCTAGGGAAGCATTCTTTAGGCCCTAAGCCTTCTTCGTTCATGCCCTACAAGGCTCATTCTTATGCATATGAATGCATCCATAATCATGATAACTAGCCTAGTATAAAGCATGCATTTCATAAGGGTGCCCCATGGGCTATAATGCATGCTCATACATAGATCTCCATAATCATGATAACTAGCCTAGTATAAAGCATGCGTTTCATAAGGGTGCCCCATGGGCTATAATACATGCTCATACATAGATCATAATTCAACCCCTTAAACATATCTTATATATGACAAGGTTGATCACATAAATCATATTCATATCATAGGAAGTGGTAGCATGCTTCATGGGTAAATCAAATGGTTCCTAACCCTAAAACTAGGGTCTTGGCCGAAACTCAAGGCTAGGGAGAGTTCCATTTTTCCTAATCCAACATTCCATTTAAACATCATTTGCATATACATATCATCATCCCAAACATAAGCATATCTCCTAGGGTACATCTCATACCATCATCACATATATAGGCATATGATCTTACTAAACCCAATCATAATCTCATAGGGTAAGTTGTCCTTCACAACCTCATATTTCATGCCTTGGCCAAATGTTACATGCTAAGGAATCCAATCAAACATTTCCTTTCAATATCACATGCATATACTGTTGGATCGTGAAAGACCGATAGAGGGGGGGGGTGAATATCGGTAATCGTACTTTTTCGGAAAGCTAAGAGTAAGTGCACAGCGGAAATGAAAATTACGATTTACACCACAAAGACACAGGGGTTTTTACTTGGTTCGGAGCCTGTGTCGACTCCTACTCCAAGGCCCACGGTCGTTGACCGTTTACTTTGGGCAATTCTATATTCGCGCAAAAGAGGTTACAAAAACTTAATTACAAAGAAATTGCAATAAAATAATAATAAACTATTCTAGCTCTTCGTTACCGACGTCCGGAGTGTATCGACTCTTTTCGGGGCAGCGGGACGTCGTCGGCTCGAGGTGGGGCGTTTCTGGAGCAAGGCACGAGTGTAGAAGAGCGTGGAAGCTTTGGAGCAAAGTTGATATGAAGCTTGGGGTCGAGGGGTGCTATTTATAGCACATAGGGCGCCCTGGACGTCGGGGGCACCCTGCCACGTGTCAGGCGATCCGCGCTTCGCTCGGTCAAGCGTTATCCCACCGCAATAGGGATGAGGTTTGACCACGAGGGCGCCTTGGTCGTAGAGGGCGCCTTGGCTGACCTCTTCCGCGCAGAAATCTCAACTGTGGATAAAGCTCGAGCTTCGCAGTCTTGGGCTGGAGGCGCCCTGCTGCTGAGGGCGCCTTCGCTGACGAGGGCGCCTTCGCTGCTGAGGGCGCCTTGCCCAGTAAGCAGCTGAAGCCCTTTTTGCTTCGCTTGGTTTTGGTTCACCTTGGGGGCGCCCTGGACACTCAGGGCGCCCTGCTCAGCTGCTGCCTCACTCCTTTGAGGCTCTCTGAGTTGCAGACACACGTTCCTTCGGTCCTGCATCCAGGGTTAGTCCAAAACACAATAACACAATTAATTATTTATTTTATACAGCCTTAGCTGTCTTGGTTCTGACTTTGGTCTCCGAAATGGAGCCCTAGGTCGAACCGACGCCTACTGTTCCCTCGACGGGGAACGCGTCCTCACCTACTCCTCTCGGGAGAATTTACCTGTTGCCAACCGCTCCTTTGGTTGGACTTTTGCCTGACGGTCCTTTGCCAGGGCTTGGATGTCGAGCTGTCCTTCGCCCGGTGCCTAGCAGTCCTTCGCTAGGTCTTGGATGCTGGCAGTCCTTCGCCAGTTGCCTAGCAGTCCTTCGCTAGGGCTTGGTTGCTAGCAGTCCTTCGCCAGGTGCCTAGCAGTCTTCGCTAGGGCTTGGATACTGGCAGTCCTTCGCCAGGTGCCTAGCAGTCCTTCGCTAGGGCTTGGATACTGGCAGTCCTTCGCCAGGTGCCTAGCAGTCCTTCGCTAGGGCTTTGATACTGGCAGTCCTTCGCCAGGTGCCTAGCATTCCTTCGCTAGGACTTTGTCTCTGCACACTTGAGTAACATTGTTAGATCACAAATAAACTTAACTTTGAATCCTTTGCCAATATCAAAACCAGGTTCGATATGGTGCTTCCTGCACCAACAATCTCCCCCTTTTTGATTATGGCAACACAATTCAAAGTTAAGTAGAATACTGTTAAGAACATAATGTAAACATGAGGTATAGCAATAAAAACTTTATAACATTTACTAACACAAGGTAAGATTTAAAAAAACCTCCTAAAACCCTGAGTACTTGTGTTATAAAATACTTAACTATGATTTGAAAAAAACCTTTAATTCTCATACTCCCCCTAAAACCCTGAGTACTTGTGTTATAAAATACTTAACTTTGACCTTTCCTCCCCCTTTGACATATATCAAAAATAAACATGGGTGAACAAGGTATCTAATAAGGAGGTTTGAGTTTTACCAAAAATAAGTTTTTGACAAGGTGTTTAAAAAAAAGAGTAAAAGCAAGCCTAAATTTTGTGAAAAGCTTTAAAAAAAATACTTAGGCAAAATTTTGAATCCAAATTTCCCTAAAAAAATTTCAACTTTGAGAATTGGGAAAATTTTGTTTTAAAAGAATTTGCACACTTAGAAGAATATACTTGGAAATACTTTGTAAAAACAACAAAAGTTTTTAAGAATTTTCTAGACAAGTTTTTCACCAAAAAACTTTACTTAGGAACATTTGCCAATATTTAAAAGTTTTTGCTCAGACAAATTTTGTTTACTAAGAAAAATTTTACTTAGGAAAAACATGTACTTAAAAAATTTAACACACTTAGAATTTTTCTTTTTGAAAAGGAAAAAAAAAATTCCTTTCTCTATTTCTTGCTCTCCCCCTTGGCTATATATATATCAATAAAGAAATATATTTTAAAATAAGTTTTAAGAGAAAGTTTGTGTATCAGAGCCTATGAGTTTAAAAAAACTTAGTATAATTCTTGAAAGCATAGCAAAAAAAAGCTTAAATTCTACTTTTGAAATCAAAAAAAATTCGTACTTTGTAAACATTAGTACCTTGGAAAGTAATAGTACTTTTGAAAAATAGTAGTACTTTTGAAAGATGTTCTGCACATTTTGAAAAAAATAAGTACTTTTGAAAAATATTATGTATTTTTGAAAAATATAAGCACTTTTTAAAAAATATTATGCATTTTTGAAAAATATAAGTGCTTTTGAAAAGTTTTAATATTATTTTAAAAAGTATTCTAAAGTCAAGCAAAATTTTGAAAATGATAGTATATATAAGCAAAAAGAGTATAATTAAGCAAAATTATAAGTACTTTTGTTTTGAAAGAATATTTATATATGTTTTCAACAGGATTTAAAAAGTGCAGTGCATAAAAACATATAATTTGAAAAATTATTTGCCAGTTTAATAATTCTTTTAATTTAATCTCCCCCTGAGCTTGACCCAGTCCTAGGAAGCTTGTTGACTACAAGCGATCTTCCTCTGAGTCATAAGGTTTCACTCAAATTATAAGAATTAATAAACAAATAGTTAGAATTAATTTCTTTCGATTTAGACTCCCCCTAAATTTGACACTTCCTTGGAGTCCTTGTAGATTATGAAGTAGTGGACCTTCCTCTATGTCTTTAGGGTTTACCAAAATCAAAAGAATAACTTTTAAAGTATGATAATTTTTAAGAAGATAAGTTTTGAAAACACGACTTGAAATGATAGCACAGTTTTCTAAAATCATGATGATAATTATTTAAAGAGTAATATACGAGGTTTTTGAATCAAAATTTTGAAAACCTTATTTTGAGATGTTACTAAATTTTAGAGCATAAGGTTTTTGAAAAAATAAATTTTTTTTTTAAAAATATTAAAAGAAAACTCCCCCTGTATCCGACACAGTCTAACTTTTATCTAAATTCCTTAAGGGATTTCAGTGTTGACCAGGTTTGACTATGTTGACTAAGGTTGACTGTGTTGCCCAAGTTTTAACCAGTTGACTATGTTTGATTAACAAAAAACTTTGATTCTATTTAAAATGAGTCTATCATGAAATTCAATAATAAAGGGACGAAAAAGTAGGCACAGTAAACTGAATTAATTTGACAAATAGAGACAATTTTGAATAACTTTTGAAAGTTTATTTTATTTGAAAGGGTAGTGAGTTATGCATTTAGGTCCTAGATGTCTCACCCAGTTCTACATGATCAAGCATGTTAACCTTAAGGGTTTTTGTGAGACAGGTTTTAGTAGAAGATTTATTTTGAAAAGACCATGAATAATTTTAAAAAGTTAAATTAATTTTTTAAACACAATTTAACTTTATTTTGAAAAGAGATATTTGAATCTAAAATTAACTGAAAATTTGTGTTAGATTCGAATTTAACAAAAAATAATTTGAATTTGAATTTCAAAAATTGGCTTCCAGGTCTTGGCGAGGCACTAGGCCTTCTTTGGCCGTAGCCTTATGGGATCATCCACCCTTTCCTTGACAAAGCCTTTTAATGAAATTTCATTTTCAAAATTATTCTTTGAAAAATTTCTGGTCTAACTAGTTTGGGTCTTGGATCGGTAGCTTCGGCTAGTTCCGCCAAATTGGCTTCCCTAACGTACTATCATCTCACCTCCACCCAATACTATGTTGTTCAATTTTCAATTAACTGATTTAGTCCCAATCCTAATTCTAAGCAAAAAAAATAAAACACATAATTAAAACAAACAATTGTCTAAGTAAGGTCACAATTGGAGTAATACTCCGGATTTTCGAAATCAGCAAGATTATGAATTAAATTTTCTAACTTATTGACCTTATGTTTTAGGGTTTCATTTTCTTGTTTCAATTTTTTGACATTTGTTTTAATTAAGTTACATGAATCAATCACATTATTCAAGGTAAATAATGGATTTTCAAATACTGTAAATTTACCTTTGTTGATTGTTTGTTCGGCATTCTTGGTAGCTCTTTTATCTGTGCATTCACTTTTGTAATGCCCGAACTCCTGGCACTTGAAGCATTGAATGCGACTTTTGTTCTTTCGTGCTTTTGGAACTGATTCCTTTGTCGCCGGTGGTGTAGACCGAGTCTTACGAGTAGGGCACTGATTTTGGTAGTGCCCTCTCTCCCTGCATGTGTAACAGATTACATGATTAAAATTTGAATTTACACTTTTACCTTTTGGTTCTTTATTGGGAATCTCCCCCTTGATTCTTGCCGCCTTGGATCTAGGCTCATCTTCTGATTCTGTGTCTGAGTCGGACTCGGTTACTGGTTGAAGCTCCTTCTGTGGTGGTTCTTTAGGAGTTTTCCCTGCAATAAAATTTACACCTTCCTCGACCATTATAGTATCTGTTTGATTATTTAATTCTAATTTTGAAAAGAGTTCGAAATTGGTTACCGTCTCAGTCAATTCGTCGTGTAATTCTGGTTCAATTTTGGATTCGGGTTCAGACTCTGACTCGGCTGTTTGTGCTTGGACTGAAAGAGCAAGATAATATACCTGATCTTCTTCTTCATCTGAGATCTGTTGATGAAGGTTAACCAATTTTTCCCAGATTTCTCTAGCACATCTGCATGGACCTACTAGCTCGAGTTGCTCCTTGGTTAGACCACATTGTAGGATTGCAGTTGCTCTTGCATCGGTCTCAATTTGGTTGAGGGTGTGTTCATCCAATTTGTCCCACTCGATGGATGACTCATCTTCTACGGGAAACGAGAATCCCGTTTGGATGATCTGCCATAACTCCATGTGGGCCTTCAGAAGAGACTCCATTTGACATCTCCAAAACGTGAAGTTCTCGCCGGAGAATAGTGGTGGACGTGCACTGTTCCACTCTTGGTTGGCCATTTAGTTTAACCTCGTACAGAAAAGAACAAAAGTATACCAAGACTTGGTCTTGGATTAGTAGTGCGGGAGAAGGGAAAAATAACTCAAAATAAATGTTGCACGAATTTTGAGGCGGAATAAAATAATAAAAATAATTTTTGACAAAATTTTAAAAATATTAATTTTGTCAATTCTAATTAATGATGAAAATGTAGGAATTTAATGTTTAGGAAAAAATTTGCTTAGCATGATTTTCGAGAAAAATATTAAAATAATAATAAAAAATTTTATGACAAATTTTCAAAAGTTGTTCGTTTTATCAATTTTGACTTATAGTGAAAATATGAAAATTCAAAATTGAAAAAGGCGTAAGAATTTTTTAAATACACCTACAGATATTATTTATTTGAAATAACGATCGAGTGGTGTTGCACCACCTCGATTAAAGAAAAAGAAAAGAAATAAAATAAAAAAATTCATAAATCCGAAAAAAACTTTCAAACTGGTGGTTGCACCAAGTTTGAACTTCCCCGCTCTGATACCACTTGTTGGATCGTGAAAGACCGATAGAGGGGGGGGTGAATATCGGTAATCGTACTTTTTTGGAAAGCTAAGAGTAAGTGCACAGCGGAAATGAAAATTACGATTTACACCACAAAGACATAGGGGTTTTTACTTGGTTCGGAGCCTGTGTCGACTCCTACTCCAAGGCCCACGGTCGTTGACCGTTTACTTTGGGCAATTCTATATTCGCGCAAAAGAGGTTACAAAAACTTCAATTACAAAGAAATTGCAATAAAATAATAATAAACTATTCTAGCTCTTCGTTACCGACGTCCGGAGTGTATCGACTCTTTTCGGGGAAGCGGGACGTCGTCGGCTCGAGGTGGGGCATTTCTGGAGCAAGGCACGAGCGTAGAAGAGCGTGGAAGCTTTGGAGCAAAGTTGATATGAAGCTTGGGGTCGAGGGGTGCTATTTATAGCACCTAGGGCGCCCTTGACGTCGGGGGCGCCCTGCCACGTGTCAGGCGATCCGCGCTTCGCTCGGTCAAGCGTTATCCCACCGCAATAGGGATGAGGTTTGACCACGAGGGCGCCTTGGTCGTAGAGGGCGCCTTGGCTGACCTCTTCCGCGCAGAAATCTCAACTGTGGATAAAGCTCGAGCTTCGCAGTCTTGGGCTGGAGGCGCCCTGGCTGCTGAGGGCGCCTTCGCTGACGAGGGCGCCTTCGCTGCTGAGGGCGCCTTGCCCAGTAAGCAGCTGAAGCCCTTTTTGCTTCGCTTGGTTTTGGTTCACCTTGGGGGCGCCCTGGACACTCAGGGCGCCCTGCTCAGCTGCTGCCTCACTCCTTTGAGGTTCTCTGAGTTGCAGACACACGTTCCTTCGGTCCTGCATCCAGGGTTAGTCCAAAACACAATAACACAATTAATTATTTATTTTATACAGCCTTAGCTGTCTTGGTTCTGACTTTGGTCTCCGAAATGGAGCCCTAGGTCGAACCGACACCTACTGTTCCCTCGACGGGGAACGCGTCCTCACCTACTCCTCTCGGGAGAATTTACCTGTTGCCAACCGCTCCTTTGGTTGGACTTTTGCCTGACGGTCCTTTGCCAGGGCTTGGATGTCGAGCTGTCCTTCGCCCGGTGCCTAGCAGTCCTTCGCTAGGTCTTGGATGCTGGCAGTCCTTCGCCAGTTGCCTAGCAGTCCTTCGCTAGGGCTTGGTTGCTGGCAGTCCTTCGCCAGGTGCCTAGCAGTCCTTCGCTAGGGCTTGGATACTGGCATTCCTTCGCCAGGTGCCTAGCAGTCCTTCGCTAGGGCTTTGATACTGGCAGTCCTTCGCCAGGTGCCTAGCATTCCTTCGCTAGGACTTTGTCTCTGCACACTTGAGTAACATTGTTAGATCACAAATAAACTTAACTTTGAATCCTTTGCCAATATCAAAACCAGGTTCGATATGGTGCTTCCTGCACCAACATATACATCTCATATCATTTTACATAAGCATATCACATAAAATAATTTAACCTTCACAAACCCTAAGGTTTCATGCCTTGGCCGAATGGTGTAGGGTAGGAAAACTAGGGTTTTGAAATTAAACCTTCACACAAGCATTTATTCAAACACCTTGTCTACACTACTAGGCATAGATTCATCATAGGCAAATCAAGCATCCCTAAACCCTAATCTTCCTAGGTTGGCCGAATGGTGTAAGGGTAGGGTAGGCTAGGTTTTTGACATCCAATCTTCACACAAACATTTATTCAAACACCTTACCTACACTACTAAACATGGACACATCATAGGATAGCAAACAACCCAAAAGCCTAACCCTTCCTCCTCTTGGCCGAAAGTTGTAGGGTGGCTAACCCTACTTTTTGTTATCACAACATGAAGGAAATCAACATATATTCATACCCTAAGTTCATAGGGATCTCCTCATGCAATAAGAAGTAACCAAGGCCTATTAAATGGAGGTGGCCGAAAGTTTCATAAAGGAGGAAGGTTTCCTTTTCAAAAACAACAATAAGAAGAAGCATACAAATCAAACAATAACGATTACGCTGCAGGCGAGGGGATACTTACATCCTTTCGCTTGAGATTCTACTTCTTTAAGTCCCTTAGGGTACCCTTGGTTGAAGGAGAAGTGAAGGTTCCTCTTACTCTTTCTTCTCTAGACTCCTTGACCCTAATAGAGGGCAAGAGCCTTCTTCCTTCCAATCCCCTAGGGTTAGAACCCTAGGGAGCACTTTTCGAAAAATGGAAAAGAGGAGAGGAGAAGAAGGAATTTTGGTGGGGAAGAGAAAGGAAGAAGAAGAGGAAGTTACTCACACCTCTTCCCTCTCTTATTTATACTTTTCTCATGAAAAGACATGTCTCTTCACTATTACACGCTTAACAAGCATGTTTCTTATTCTCTCAACAAGAAACAATGCTTGGTGTAGTGGTTAAGACATGGAGAGTGCAACTAGGAGGTTCAAGGTTCAATCCTTGCTTCCTCCTTTTTATCACATTTTGCACTAATCCATATCAAAGCCTATTAAGCCAAGCCCATCATGAAATTTTATAATATTAATAATATTTCATGAATTCATATTATTTCATAATATTAATAATATTTCATGAATTCATATTATTTCATAATATTAATAATATTTCATGAATTCATATTATTTTATAATATTCCATAAATATTATTTCATAATATTTTTAATATTTCATATTCATGAATCCATAATATTTCATGATAATATTTCATGAATTCCATAATATTTCATGAATTTCATGATATTTCATAACATTATTTACATAATATTTTTATAATAATTTTCCATGAATCCAAAATATTATTCACATAATATTTCATAATGAATTCACAATATTATTCACATAATATTTCATAATGAATTCATAATATTATTCATGGTAAAATTTTGGGGTGTTACAACATCCATGCCCGGCTTGAACCTCAACATGTTCAAACCATGGAATTAGTTTATGAATAATATAGTTGGAGTCAGAGGTCAATCCTTAGTTTTGGTTGTTGGACACATCCAAGCCTGACTAAACGGTTGAATGAGCTCCAACCATATTGAAACTATTTCTTGATTAATGGGTCAGCCTTAAGCTTGGAGCATCGATTTGTTGTGCCACAGCCAAGGTCGATGTAAAGAGAGGTGCAGTTGGGTGCTATGTATATTGTTGCATACTTGTTAATGAGTTAACAACCCAATGATTTATGCAAACATTCAATTAGTTGATAGCATAAAGTGATAGTTACATATATGTGATATGTAATCGGTATAATTACCTACCTTCATAGCTAAGAATAACTTGATGGCCACAACCATGGTTGTTCTTATCTATGGTTGGATATCAACCTATTTGGAGATGGTCCTACGATCTCCCGAATTGATAAAAAGGGTTATTCAATTCGAAAAATAAATAGGATTTTATTAATGTATGTTGATGCATTCTTTATCATTCTTCTCATATAAGCTCAATTTGTATTTCTAGGATAATCACTCGATCATGTCTTCTCTGAATTTGTGTTCCATTTTGGACACCAATAAACTGACTGGGCCAAACTTCATGGACTGGCTTCGAAACCTGAGGATAGTCCTCAAGGCAGAGAAGCTTGCTTATGTCCTTAAAGATCAACTTCCCAACCGTCCTCCTGAAAACGCAACTCCAGACCAGTTTCCTGAGTTGCTCAACCTGTTGAAGACTGTAGAGCCTTCTGTGAAGCAGGATCAGAAGACGGTACTGTTAGTTGGTTCCTCGAAGAAAGGTTCTAAGAGGAAGGCCAAAGAACAGAATAAGGGAAAGAAGAAAAAGGACAAAAAGACTGAAAATACCCTAAAAGGCACTTGCCATCACTATGGCAAGGAGGGTCACTGGCGAAGAGACTGCAAGGTTTATCTTGAGTCCTTGAAGAAGAAGGCATCCGATGCCCCATCCTCTTCAAGTATCTTTGTTATTGAATGTCACTCTATTTCCTCAAACACCTGGTTACTTGATACTGGGTGTAGCTCACATATATGTAATGACATACAGGGGCTAAGGAATAGAAGAAGACTCGTCAAGGGAGAAGCGAATTTGCGAGTTGGAAACGGAGCAAAGATTGCTGCTGTTGCCATCGGAACATATTTGCTAAAGCTCCCTACAGGACGTGTCTTAGAATTGAATAATTGTTATTTTGTTCCTTCGTTAATAAAGAACATTGTATCTATTTCATGTTTGAATGAAAAGAGTTATCATTTAACTTTTAGTAACAATTGTTGTTACATAACTTTAAATGGCGTTCTTTATGGGAATGGAACTTTGTGCAATGGTATCTACACGTTAGATTTATCCGGTGACATTTTCAATATCGAAGTTAGCAACAAACGTGCTCGAATAGATAATCGAATAGACTCCTACACGTGGCATTGTCGTCTTGGCCATGTAAGTAAGAAACGCATGACCAAATTACACCGATGTGGAATTTTGGAATAATTTGAACCCAGTTCATTTGATACATGCGAATCATGCTTAAAAGGCAAGATGGCCAAATTACCCTTTTCTGGAAAAGGTAATCCAGTGGGAGAATTGCTTGGTCTAATACATACTGATGTATGTGGACCAATGTCAACTCTTGCACAAGGAGGCTATAGCTACTTCATCACCTTTATCGATGATCACTCCCGATTCGAGTATGTGTTCTTGATGAAACACAAATCTAAAGCTTTTGAGAAATTCAAAGAGTTCAGAAATGAAGTAGAGAAATAGCTTGGCAAAAGTATTAAGATACTTCGATCCGATCGGGGTGGTGAATACTTAAGTCAAGAGTTTCAAGATTATCTTAGGGACAATGGGATATTGTCCCAATGGACTTCGTCGTATACACCACAGCATAATGGTGTATCTGAGAGGCGCAACCGAACCTTGATGGACATGGTTAGGTCGATGATGAATCATGCAACTCTTCCAAAATTCTTTTGGGGCTATGCACTTAAGACAGCTGTTTACCTGCTAAACAGAGTCCCGACCAAGGTAGTCTCTACTACTCCATATGAGAGGTGGAATAGTAAGAAACCCCACTTAACTCACCTTAAGATATGGGGTTGTCCTGCTTATGTGAAGCGGACTGTATCAGACAAATTGGATGCTAAGTCTGATAAATGTCTATTTATTGGATGCCCTAAGGAAACGAAGGGTTACCAATTCTATCATCCCTTGGAACAAAAGGTGTTTGTTTCAAGGCATGCTGTATTTATGGAAAAAGAATTTCTTTTACAAGAAAACAGTGGGAGTGGCATTGAACTTGATGAAGTACAAGAAACTCCAATAGACATTACAGAGACACCTAGTCTAGACCCACAACCAATAACTCATAATGATGAGCTATCAGTTGAACCTAAAACAACACCACCTCTTCGAAGGTCTGATAGGACACGCAATATTCCAGAGAGATACGGATTTCTCATAAGTGAATCGAACGACGTGTTACTCATAAGTGATGACGAACCTATCAGTTATGAAGATGTTCTGAAAAGTTCAAAAAGGGACAAATGACTTGAAGCCATGAAGTCGGAAACGGATTCCATGTACGAAAATCAAGTATGGACTTGGTTAACCCACCTGAAGGGATTAAGCCCATAGGGTGCAAGTGGGTTTTCAAGAAGAAAACCGATATGGAAGGTAATGTTGTTACCTTTAAGGCTAGATTAGTGGCAAAAGGATATCGTCAGAAACAAGGAATTGATTATGACGAAACCTATTCGCCAGTAGCTATGCTTAAATCCATTCGGATGCTCCTGGCCATAGCAGCTCATTATGATTATGAGATATGGCAAATGGATGTGAAAGCAGCTTTCCTTAATGGAAACCTGCTTGAGGATGTATACATGATACAACCTGAAGGTTTCACATCGGTTGATAAAACCAAAATATGCAAGCTTCGGCGATCCATATATGGACTGAAGCAAGCATCCAGGAGCTGGAACATCCATTTTGATGAGACAATCAAAGAGTTTGATTTCTCACAAAATCCAGACGAACCTTGTGTGTACAAGAAGGTTAGTGGGAGTGCAGTCGTATTCCTAGTATTATATGTCGATGACATATTACTTATAGGAAACGATATATCAGTCTAGCAGTCAGTTAAAATTTGGTTGTCCAAAACTTTCTCCATGAAAGACCTGGGAGAAGCAACCTATATCCTTGGGATTAGAATCTATAGATGTAAATCAAAACGGTTGCTTGGTCTTTCGCAATCTACATATATAGACCGAGTGCTAAAAAGGTTTAGCATGTCGGAATCCAAGAAAGGTTACCTTCCCATCAGCATGGGATCAACCTTTCAAAGTCTATGTGTCCGCGCACAGAAGACGAGAGGATTTGCATGAATAAGATTTCTTATGCATCCGCGATAGGATCTATCATGTATGCTATGTTATGTACAAGGCCCGATGTATCGTATGCTCTGAGCGTCACAAGCAGATACCAGTCGGATCCAGGAATGGATCATTGGGCGGCTGTCGAGACAATCCTTAAGTACTTAAGAAAACTAAGGATGTGTTCCTAATATATAGAGAAGGAGATATGGTAATACGTGGGTATACAGATGCCAGTTTCCAGATAGATAAGGATGATTCCAAATCTCAGTCTGGATACGTATTTACTTTGTATGGAGGCGCAATAAGTTGGAAGAGTTCCAAACAAGACACCGTAGCGGATTCTACCACGGAAGCGGAATATATCGCAGCTTCGGAAGCAGCAAAGGAAGCAGTCTGGATCAAGAAGTTCGTCTCCGAACTTGGTGTGGTTCCAACCATTGATGAAGCAGTGCCGATTTACTGTGACAACAATGGAGCTATTGCACTAGCAAAGGAACCAAGGTCTCATCAGCGATCCAAACACGTGCTTCGCCGCTATCATCTGATCAGAGAGATTATAAGTAGGAATGATATACAAATTGAGAAAATTTCCACTGAAAGAAATTTAGCGAATACTTTAACTAAGGCCTTGCCTCAAAGTAAGTTTGAGGGTCATGTTAGAGCCTGTGGTATTAGATACCGTAGCAATTGGCATTAGGCCAAGTGGGAGTTTGTTAGTAATATGAGAGAAGTGTCCTAAGGGAATCGCCTTATGATTGTAATCATTTACTTTAATAAATGAATATTCACTATTTGAGTATACATGTTCATGTATTTGATTGAGATCTTAAACTAATTTACTGAATGTCCGCAATACAATTCACAGCATGAGAGAATTTGTGATGAATTCACAACTAGTGATTATCTCTACATGTGCAATTGTGAAGTATTGAAATTGTCCCTAGTCGATGAATTGATAAATATGGACACTGTCAATTCTGTTGAGACTAGCATGGGTTATTCTCTAATCAGCTGATTCTCACTGGCAGGTGACATTGGGATGTCCGGAGATAAACATAGATGCTAGTTAAGGGAACTAGTTCATTGGAGTGACTAGCTGTAAAACTTCATATGGTAATCTACATATAGATATGTCAATGAAAGTTCTTACTGCAGCTTAAGTGCGATGTTCCTTTGACTTGCGGTGTTCAAGTCATCTTGGTCACGGAGACTTATACTTTAACATCTTAAGCAAGCATCTCTAAGGAGGTGTGGACCCAGGATGGTTGGGTATAAGCCGAAGTGCCCGAAGATGTTTGAACAGCCTACAAAAGATTCACCACTCCTTGCGAGGAGATGTATACCCAAGGCCTATCGTCGGATTGTTACTCGAAGCCTCTGGCCAGAGCATAACATGTTCCGACTACGAATCTCTAGGAAACATGAGAGTAATTAGAATCCGTTGGACGAGAAAGACATTACTTGGGCTAGGTGTGACGTAGTCAGCCTAGTGGGGACTGACACACATAGACCGTGTCCTGAACCAAGTGGGTATAAGATGGTGAAGGGAATGAGGCACGATTCATTAGAGCTGCTGAAGAGTTTCAGAATTATTTCTGAGGTCAACCGTTGATCTTTCGATTAATTAGGGGTCATGATGTACTACTAGGTGCCACTCATGATCGTTCTATAATTGGTTGATTATAGACGGCCAACATAAATCGAAAGCCTATTTAGTCACACGCACTACGAGTAATCCGAGGGATTTAAAATGAGTTGAAAATTGGATTTTCCAATCAAGAGAAATAAGTCGAATCTGAATTTATCATAGGCGCATCGGAAGCTTAAAATGACTAAGTCTTTTGAAGGCTTATTGGACGAATTAAAAGAGTTTAATTCGTAATGGGTTTGGCTTGGTGTGGCCGGCCAAAGAGGGTGTCCACCCTCTTTGGTTTGGCCGGCCACAATAAAGGAGGGAAACCAATTTATTTGGTTTAAATTATAAAATAAATCAAGCGCGATTTGTTTTATAAAATTATGGATAAATAAATTTATATAAATAAATGTATATAAAGAAATTTATATAAAGAGATTTATTTTCATGGAAATTAAAATAAACCTTGGATTGGTTTATTTTATAAAATCAATTATGAATTGATTTTTCCATGATAAGAAAAATTTATATAATAAATTTATTCTTTTTATGAAAATTAAAATGAACCATGGATTGGTTTATTTTATTTTATAAAATCAATTATGAATTGATTTTCCATGATAAGAAAATTTATATAATAAATTTATTCTTTTTTATGGAAATTAAAATGAACCATGGATTGGTTTATTTTATTTTATAAAATCAATTATGAATTGATTTTTCCATGATAAGAAAAATTTATAATAAATTTTATTTCATAATAAAAGGGGAGACATGGTTGTTTTTATTATAAATAGAGTTATAATAAAATCTTGGTATAACGGAATAATTCATAGAAAATTTATAAAGATAAATTTCTTATGAAAAATTCCGTTAAGAGGAGACTTGGCGATAAAGAGGCTACTATATAAAGGTGCATAGGCAAGGCTTGGAAATCAATTCAAGTGATCAAGGATTCTTGCCTAGCCTCTCTTCCTCTCCTTCTCTCCCTCTCCCTCTAGGGCTGGCGCCCTCTCCATCCCTCTAGGGCCGGCGCCACCTTCCCATGCCGTGAGCCACCAACAAGACGAAGCGGGTAGCGACTCCTTCCTTCCTTTACGGAATCTTGATTCCGTTACTTGGTGGTTAGTTTCCATCTCTCTCTCTTGATATTCTAGTTGTGCCTTTGGAGAATCTAGTAGTTCTTGTCGGCACGAAACTCGTGGCTTTGCAAAGTCATCCCGAAGAGAACTCGGCGTGGACGCGAATAGAGGCGAAGCTTCCAAGGGATGCTACGGTTGGATCTCGTCCCTTACTTCGAGTTACGCGAGGTATTGAGTAAATTAGTTTACTTTCTGTAAAATTTTAATTTATGATCATGTTCACACATCATAAGGTTGCATGCTAGATACGTGGTTAAAATAATTTGAGAAATTATTTATGCTAATTCTTCCGCTGCACGTAATTATTTTTTTAAATTACGAACCCGTATCCATGTCAACATGCACCCGGTCCCAACACGACCACCCAAATATTCTGCCAAGATCTCATAAGAAAAGTCAAGGTTCCTCTTGGCGAATCGAGTGGTGAACTCGAAGCCTCCTTGAGGTCCCTGCTGAAGATTGTTATAGAACTCTGAGATTAAGTCGTAATTGATGGTCCGTTCCAAGGAAAGAAGGAAGCCCAGGTTGTAAAACATGACTATCTCCATGACCGACGGACAATATTCAGTCAGAAAAGGGATATCAATGGATCGGCAGGATAGTAATTTGAAGGTCCTCGATTGAAATGCCTGTTCACAGGCCGCATTTGGAAACCGGGAGCTTGAAGAAGGCTGTGGCCTTCTGGAAGGTGCAGATGAAGAAGGGGGTTTCCCCCTCGAACTGGCCTCAACAGCTTCCTTGCCCTTGGAAGATTTTCTAGAGATTTGAATTGATTGAATTGATCATACACATAGTTTGAATCAATTGGGCAGTGTTGACACGAACATAGGTTGAATCAAAAATTCAAGAGTTGATCATACACAGAGTAATCATAAGGTAGACATTAGATCAAAAAGAAGGACAATAATGAGGTGAAAGATAGATTTGATCATATGGTGAAGTATGGAAAGAAAGGTCATGGCCAATACAAGAAGGTCACGGCACCACACCAAGAACAAACACCAAAACATGATTAGCTTCATATACATATAATCCATGAACAGAGTCATAAAGGAAACTAAATCAAAAACTCACTTTGGTGCCATTGAAGTTAGTTTGAAAGGATCGCAAAAACTGGAAGAAGAACTTGCACAGGAGAAGCTCTCGGTGGAAGACAGAGACGCAGAAAACTTGGAGCAAGTAGAGAACTTGCAGAGAACAAGGAAACGCCCGTAGAGACCTTTGCAAGAACTCGCACGCACGAGAAAGAGGGAGACGTAGGAACACTCTCGCTCAGGATGAAGAGGCGCAAGTGGGAGGTTTCGGCGCTAGGGTTTGGCAAGGAGGGGTTTTGGTAGGAGTTAATCGGTTGGTGGATCGGTCCACCAACCAGACTTTAATGCATCTGAACGGATCACCGTTCGATCAGATAGCGCCCAGAACGATCAGGTGATGACCTGATCGAACTGAACCGGGCCTGATCTGTTGGGTGACTGATCAGGCATGCTCCTAATCATCGGCTGACCGATCAGGACACGAACAGTAGGGTTCGGAGAGAAACCTGTGAGCCCCCTGATCGGTCTGTGGACCGATCACCATAGGGTGTCAGATCGGTCCGAGGACCAATCCAGGCTGGCTCAGTAAGGTTGATTAGAATTTCGTAAACTCACTAAAGCCCCTCTGATCGGTCTGTGGACCGATCATTACAGGGTGGAGCCAGATCAGTCCGGGGTCAAAGGTATCGATCTTGGAAGCCATCCCTCATCTATAAGTGATCCCCAATCAAGGATCAAAGGTCCTTAGAATTTGAACAAGCCACTTTGCTCCACCCAAGTGGAGTCAAACTCAAACAACAATCATTTAAGCAATTTGTGTCAAATCCAAGGTTCCAATCAAGTTTCCTTGATCGGAATGTCCAAGTATGATCATGGAGCCAAATACACATATGTTATGCATTGGTTTTCCCCATACTTGGTCACCGAAGTGATTATTATCTCGTCAACTTAATTTCTCAAGGGATGCATTGATATTTGAGAAATTTAGTTGATCCTAACATCTCACCCCATATCTAGCAAACAAAAACGTTTTGTTAAACCTTATACTTTGTGTGAGATGTCCCTAAAGTTACCCAATTGTTTCCCAACAATTTCAAAATAATCATGAAGGGTTTGAATGCATTTTGAAATTCATGAAGCGCGACACATTCCCAACTCCCATCTTAGGAAACTAAATTCATTTTCGGGGAGTGGTTTAGTGAAAATGTCAGCTAGGTTTGATTTGAACTCTACATGCGAGAGTACGATATCTCCCCTAGCTACATGATCCCTAATGAAGTGGTGACGCACCTCAATGTGTTTGGTCCTAGAATGATGGACTGGATTCTTGGTTAGGTTAATTGTGCTAATGTTATCACATAACACTTGCACACCCTTGTAACTCAAACCATAGTCCTCTAAAGTATGTATCATCCACAACAATTGTGATACACTCTCTCCCATAGCAATATACTCTGCCTCGGTCATGGAGAGAGCAACACAATGTTGCTTCCGACTTGACCAACTTACTAAGGACGAACCTAAGAATTGGCAACCCCCACTTGTGCTCTTCCGGTCCAACTTACATCCAGCGTAGTCGGAATCCGTATAGCCAATTAAATCAAATGATTCGGTACGGGGGTACCATAGACCAACTCCAATTGTGCCTTTGAGATATCTCAAAATTCGCTTAACAGCGATTAAGTGAGATTCCTTGGCACAAACTTGATACCTAGCGCACATACCCACAGCAAATAGAATATCAGGTCGACTAGCTGTAAGGTATAGCAAACTACCTATCATACTTCGATATTGAGTCAAATCAACGGGTTTACCACTCTCATCATTGTCTAATCTTGTGTTTGTAGCCATGGGAGTGGTTACCTCTTTTGAATCACTCATATTGAATTTTCGAAGCATTTCGTGAGTGTATTTTGATTGGTGCACATGGATACCATCGCGAGTTTGCTTGATTTCAAGTCCAAGGAAAAAGTCAACTCTCCCACTAGACTCATTTCAAATTCACTCTGCATTTGTCCAATGAACTCATTTAAATAGCCCTTATTGTTTGAGCCACAAATTATGTCATCGACATATACTTGGGCTACAAAAATATCGTCACCATCTCTTCGTAGAAATAGTGTAGGGTCTATTTGGCCTCTAACGAAGACTTTCTCAATTAAAAATGTCGACAACCACTCATACCAAGCTCGGGGTGCTTGTTTAAGGCCATAAAGTGCCTTTTTGAGCATGAACACGTGGTTTAGAAATTCGGAACTCTCAAACCCTGGAGGTTGTTCGACATAGACCTCTTCTCTAATCAAACCATTCAGAAAGGCCGATTTGACATCCATTTGGTATAGCTTGAAGCCGCGATGTGCTGCAAACGCAAGCATCAATCGAATGGATTCTAATCGTGCCACAGGAGCATAGGTCTCATCATAATCAAGGCCTTCAACTTGACTATAGCCCTTGGTTACCAAGCGTGCCTTGTTTCTAAAGATTTCTCCCTTATGGTTCAATTTGTTCTTGAAGACCCATTTGGTTCCAATGATGGTGGTCTTCTTGGGTCTAGGGACTAAGTCCCAAACTTGACTTCTTTCAAATTGACCTAGTTCATCTTGCATTGCAATGATCCAATCGGGATCATTTAATGCTTCATCAATTTTTCTAGGTTCAATTTCGGAAATTAGGGCAACTTCATTAGCCTCATTCCGGAAGAATGGTCTAGTCCTAACCCCATGATGGATGTCTCCAACAATTTGGTCTTGGGGATGACTAGAGGCTAATCTAGTTTGCCTTGGTGTTGGTGGTGCTTCGTGAGTGGGTTCACTAGACACAAGTTCAGCCTCAGGATCCGGCTGATCTATGGATTGTCTAGGCTCACCATCATCGGATTCATCACCATCAACAATATTTGGACTTTCATTCAAACTTAGTCTCGTAAGTTCGAATTGGACTTCATCTTCTGGTTGACAATTGACTTTTGAAATTTCTTCAAATACAACATCAGAAGACTCCTCAAGCAGTCTAGACTTCTTGTTGTAGACTCGATAGGCTTTGCTAACAAGGGAGTACCCGACTAGTATCCCTTCATCAGCCTTTGCCGTGAACTTTCTAAGATGATCCTTGGTGTTTAGAATGAACACCTTACAACCAAACACCCTAAGGTGTTTAACTGTAGGTGGTTTCCCAAACTAAAGCTCATGGGGAGTCTTCCCTAAAAACCTATGAATGAGGACCCGGTTTTGCACATAGCAAGCAGTATTTACAGCTTCAGCTCATAAGTAACTCGGGAGTGAGTACTCATTAAGCATGCTTCGTGCAGCCTCTTGTAGAACACGATTTTTTCTTTCTACAACACCATTTTGTTGTGGTGTTCTAGGAGTAGAGAACTCATGTCTATAACCTCTATCTTGACAAAATTCTAAAAATCTTTGATTTTGAAATCCACCTCCATGATGACTTCAAATTGTCTTAATAGTTGATGATTTTTCATTTTCAACTTTTCTACAAAAAGAAATGAAAACATCTAAGGTTTGATCCTTATATTTTAAAAAGTAAGTCCATGTATATCTAGCGAAGTCATCAATGATCACAAAGCAATATCTACTTCCATTCAATTATATGATAGTACTACAATCAAATAGACCCATGTGAAGTAAATCTAATGCAGTAGAAGTACTTACAGCGCTTTTACCTTTATGTGCAGATTTTGTTTGCTTACCCATTTGACATGCATCACAAAGTTTGTCTTTCTCATACTTGATGCTTGGTAAGCCTCGGACTAACCCATTGTTGGCCAACTTCCGGATGTTCTTCATGTTCACATGTGCTAGCCTCCGGTGCCAAAGGGTGGACTCTTTTTCTTTTGACATGAAACACTTAGCAGAAACATTAGTAGTACTTTTAAATGAAACTTGATAAATATTATCTACTCTTGTTCCTACTAGTACCGTGTCCAAGGTGTCATGTTGTCTAACTATACATTGACTTGGTTGGAAATCAATTGTGTAACCCGTGTCACACAATTGACTCACACTTAGGAGATTAAATTTCATCCCCTTGACTAGAAGGACATTTGAAATTCTAAGACATTCGGATATTTGAATGTCTCCTATTCCTATGACTTTAAGACTACCATTGTTACCAAATGAAACATTACCTTTACTTTTCTTGTGAAGTGTGGTAAACAATGATCTATCCCTGGTCATGTGTTTGGAGCATCCACTATCAACAAACCAAGTTGATAGATGCTCCCCCTCAATCATAACCTACACAATTCGAAAAATAGAAGTTTTAGGCACCCAAACCTTGGGACCTAAAGCATCAACTAAACAAGACTTAGGCACCCATGCCTTGACAACTTTCTTTTGACCCTTGGGTGTCCTAGATTGTCTCATATCAGTCCTAGACATCAAGGATACGAATGAGGGTTCTTTGGGACGGTAACCAATACCGGCCCTATTGTAGACTGCCCTTTGGGCATTCAAGATCATGTCTAGGGTTTTAGAGCTAGTTGAGAACTTCTCAAGAATATTCTTGAGTCTCTCAACTTCACTCTTTAATGATTGGTTTTCTTCTACTAGCAACTCATCATGCAAACCATTTACATCCTCAACCTTAGAGGATTTCAAATTTTCAACCTCAAGTTTCAAAGACTTAATCTCATCCTCTAACAATTCAACATGCAAGTCATCAATGTTATCATCCCTAGATAATTTCAATTGATCAATTTCTAATTGCAATAATTTAACCTTATTTTTTGACTTCTTAAGCATACTAGTTAAACATGCAATTGTTCTATAACACTTTTCAAGTTCAGGAGAAGTTACCTCTTCATCATCCGAAGATGATGAAGTCGTGTTTGATGAGTTGGAAGATTCATCACTGCTCTCTTGATCTCCCAATGCCATGAGTGTCACATGCCTTGTGCTCTTCTCCTCCTTCTCTTCATCGGATGAGCTAGAGGATGACTCATCCCAAGTGGCCTTCAAGGCCTTCTTCTTCTCCTTGAATTTTTCTTCTTTCTTTTTGGATTTCTCCTCCTTCTTCTTTAGTTTTGGACATTCATTCTTGAAGTGTCCTTTCCTACCACACTCAAAGCAAGATGCATTAGTCTTATCAAGTTTAGCTTCACTAGAGTTACCTCTACTCTTGAAGCGTCGACCCCTTCTCATCATCCTTCGCACAAAGTTCGCCATCTCGGAGGAAGAAGAGCCACTGCCATCTTCCTCGGAATCGGACTCGGATTCGGAAGAGGATGAAGATGAAGAGACTTCCTTCTCCTTCTTCTTCTTGTTGGATCGGTCCCCTGCAACTAAGGCAATCCCCTTCTCCTTGGTGCCTTTATTAGCCATTTAATGCAATTCCATCTCACAAAATAAATCATCTAACTTTACAATGGATAGATCCTTGGAAACTTTGTAGGCATCCACCATGGATGACCACAAAGCATTCCTTGAAAGGCTATCAAGACATACCTCACAAGGTCGTGATTCTCGACCTTTTCATCAATCGAATGAAGCCCATTGAGGACTTCCTTGAACCGGTTATGAAGCTCACTTACCGATTCATTCTCCTTCATGGAGAGATTTTGAAGTTGATTGAGGAACAAGTCCCTCTTTGCGATTCTTGAGTCTCGGGTGCCCTCGTGAAGCTCAATGAGTTTGTTCCACAAGTCCTTTGCACTTGTGAAAGGACCAACCTTAATGAGTTGGTCTTTGTTCATGCCGCATTGTAGAGTGACAACCACCTTCGCGTCGGCTTCACTCTTCCGAGTTTGTTCGGCAGTCCACCGCCATGATTCGAGTTCTTTGTCTTCATCATCCTTAGGAGGGATGAATCCCTCCTTCACCGCAAACCAAGTGTTGATGTCCATCTTTAAGTAATATTCCATCTTCGATCTCCAATATTGGAAGTCAGCGCCATCGAAGAATGGAAGTCGGGTGGTGGAGAAGCCTTCCCACAATGCCATGAATGGAGCTCTCGGTTGTTAATCCGCAAAAACAGAGCCCCAAGATCTGATACCACTTATTGGAACCCGGATGGCTAGAGAGGGGGGGGGTGAATATAGCCAATCACTTTGACCTTTGACACTTATCAAATTTCTACACTCAACCTTATCAGTAGCACAGCGGAAGAAACAAAGGAAACAAAGTAGTGCAGAAAATAGAAAACGAAGGCAACAAACACAACTAGCAAGATCGCTAACAAGGAGGGTTTACAAGGTTCGGGGATAACTTGCCCCTACTCCTTGGCGTGCCCTTAAGGTGGGCGATCCCTTGATCGTCGGCAGATCAAGCCCCGGTTATCACCGGATAGAAAGCAACCTCCTTCTCGGTGGAGAAACCTCTCCACAGCGTTTCAATCACAGATTTAAGTTTAAGCACAAAGAAACAACAAGAAGGATCTTACTCAAACACTTAGCAAGGACAAGAACACAGCAAACTTTCCTGAGCTCCACCCAGCGGTGATCTCACGCATGAAACCCTTCCTCATGTCTTCCCGCTGTCGGACTCCAAGCCTCTTGTTCTCTCCTTCAAGCGCTCAAGTAATGGATGATTGCTTCTCGATTGCAGTAGCTTGCTCAAGGTGATGAAAACTTCAGAACGCACAAGCTAGATGTGGAGAACACAAAGGCACAGCAAGAACTTCGTTCTCAAACTCTAGAACTCTCTGTCAACGAAGCCTTCTTCCGCCCTTTTGTTTCTCCACTCAGCACCAGGTGACAGCATCTCTTGCAGCCTCCAGCTGCTTCCCTGCCAACTCCAGCTACCACTGAGCCCTCCCTGGACATCCTGAGCTCCCCTCAGCCAAGCTCCAGTCGGTAGCTCCAGTCTGCAGCTCCAGCCATTGCAACCTGAGATGGAAAACGGATAAACCTGCTCCAAGGAAAGCCTCCATTGACTTCTCCTTGAGTGTTTGAATCCTCCCCTATCACCTGCAACTTAATCAGAGTGTTAGAGCAGCATATCACACAGTAAATCAAGTATCAGATGTAAGCAGCAGAGAATTGAATACGGTCAGGCGCGATCAGAGCGTCTGACAGTGCAATTTGAATTAAGGTGATCGGTCACCGGACCGATCGGAGAGCCTCCTGATCGGTCACTAGACCGATCAGGCTGGGTCCAAACCGATCAAGCTCCATCCTGATCGGTCCCCAACGCTTGATTAGAAATCGCGATTTCTTTGGGACTCTCCTGGATCGATCACCAGACCGATCCCAGGTTGTGGATCGATCACCCGACCGATCCACCCCTTTATCGGACGATTTCTGAGCTTTGCAGTCCAGACCTCCTGATCTATCACCGGACCGATCAGGAAACCTCTTGATCGGTCACCAGACCGATCAGGAAACCTCCTGATCGGTCACCAGACCGATCAGGCTCCGTCCTGATCAATCATAGAGAGGCACCTGCGATGTTGGATCGTTCTCCAGAACGATCTGCACAGTGATCCTGATCGGTCACCAGACCGATGAGGAGCAGTTCAGCAAGGGAACTCAACCTCACTGTTTGCTCCCTGATCGGTCACCAGACCGACCAGGAGCAAGGCAATGGGTGAAACGCGTACTCCCTGATCGGTCACCAGACCGATCAGTCATCGCTGGATCGGTCACCAGACTGATCCACGAAGGAGCACCGTGCCAACTCCCTGATCGGTCACCAGACCAATCCAGGGGTTCCAACCTAGCCCTCCAAGCTAGGGTTTCATCCACCTTAGCCCTCCAAGCTAAGGATTTTTCACCTAACCCTCCAAGTTGGGAATTTGCACCTAACCCTCCAAGTTAGGACTTTTCACCTAGCCCTCCAAGCTAGGACTTTTCACCCAACTCTTCCGGATTAGGACTTTCCAAACCTAGCCCTCCAAGCTAGGACCTGCCCCTCCAAGCCAGGACTTTTTCACCTAACTCTCCAAGATGGGAATTTGCACCTAACCCTCCAAGTTAGGACTTTTCACCTAGCCCTCCAAGCTAGGACTTTTCACACACATAGCCCTCCAAGCTAGGATTTTTCACCACCTAACCCTCCAGTTAGGATTTTCCAACACCTAGCCCTCCAAGCTAGGATTTTCAACACCATGCCTGATCCCCGATCAGGACTTAATCATAATCAATAATCATCCACCTAAACTAAAATCGGTGTCAACACCAAAACAACAATCAGGGCCAGACTGCATCAACAACATCATCTCCAAAGATGGTGTGATGGTAGATCCCAGCAAAATATAAGCAATAAGTAACTGGGTTAGACCGAAGAATGCCAGTGAGATCAGAAGTTTTCTGGGTCTAGCCGGTTACTACAGGAAGTTTGTAGAGGATTTCTCCAGAATAGCCTCCCCACTGACAGCTCTTACCAGAAAGAATAGAAAGTTTCAGTGGACAGAGGACTGCGAGAACAGTTTTACAGAATTAAAGAGAAGATTGACTAGTGCTCCCATCCTGACTCTTCCATAGACCACTGACAGCTTTGACATATATAGTGATGCTTCTAAATTAGGACTTGGAGCAGTGCTGATGTAGAATGGCAAGGTTATCGCCTATGCCTCTAGGCAACTCAAGGAATATGAGAAGAACTACCCTACTCATGACCTTGAGCTAGCTGTAGTAGTGTTCACTCTGAAGATATGGAGGAATTACTTATACGGAGCTTAGTGTAGGATTTTCACAGATCATTAGAGTCTGAAGTATTTCTTTACTCAGAAGGATCTGAACATGAGGCAATGCAGATGGCTTGAGCTGATCAAGGATTATGACATTAACATCCTCTACCATCCAGGTAAAGCTAATAAGGTGGCAGACGCACTTAGCAGGAAATCTAGTGCCACCCTACTAGCTTTGTCTACGATGTCACACCCCTATCGGAAGGAAATCAGAGTTCGAACTGGAAATTATAGTTGGGCAGCTCTCTGTTGGATCGAGTAGACACGATAGAGGGGGGTGAATATCGTGAAAACATTTCGGAATAAGAAAAGAGAAAGTACGCAGCGGAATTTAAACAAAACACACACACAGAACTCAAGTAGTTTTACTTGGTTCGGAGTCACGGTCGGCTCCTACTCCAAGGCCCACGTCCTTGACCGTTTACTGCGGGCAATTCTATAGTAGCGCAAAAGGTTTATAGAAATTGTTACAATAATAGTGCAGTAAAAACAAGTATACTCTTCGTTACCGACGCCCGGTGTGGATCGTACTTCGGAGCAGAGGATCATCGTCGGCGCTGGAATGTCGAGAACAGAGTTTGCCGGAGCAAAGCGCTTGACCGAAGAGCTTAGAGGCGTTGGAAGATTGTTGTTCTGAAGCCTTGGGGTCGAGCCCCTTTTATAGTGCTCCTAGGGGCGCCTGGGACGTCGGGGGAGCCTGACACGTGCCTTCGGATCCGAGAACCTCTATCCGCAGCTCGGTCAGTGCTTATCCCTTCAGAATCGGCCTCGAAGCTGACGGGGGCACCCGGGACATTGGGGGTGCCCTGGTTGACATGGTCCACTGGCTTCATGCTGATTTTGCTTCGATTACAAGTTTTGCTTTGACCTTGGGCGCCCGGCGCCTCCGTGGCGCCCTGCTCACTGCAGTTTCGAAGCAACTCTTGCTTCCTTGTTTTTCCTTCGACCTTAGGGCGCCCTGGACCTCCCGGGTGCCCAGCCCAGCTACCTGCCCCTCTCCTTTGGGGCGTTCTGAGTTGCAGAAACACATTCACTTGGTCCCTGCATTCAAGGTTAGTTCCAAAAATAACAAAGCACGAATATTAGTGATTTTTTATAGCCGTAGCTATCTTGGTTCTGACTTCGGGTCTCCCAAATGGAACCCTAGGTCGAACCGACGTCTACTGTTCCCTCGACGGGGAATGCGTCCTCACCTACTCCTCTCAGGAGAGTTTACTTTTTGCCAAGTGGCTCTCCTGTTGGACTTTTGCCCAAAAGTCCTTCGCTAGGTGCCTAGCAGCCCTTCGCCAGGTCTTCGATACCGAGCAGTCCTTCGCCAGGTGCCTAGCAGTCCTTCGTCAGGTCTTCGATGCCTAGCAGCCCTTCGCCAGGTGCCTAGCGGCCCATCGCCAGGTCTTTGATGCCTAGCAGTCCTTCGCCAGGTGCCTAGCAGCCCTTCGCCAGGTCTTAGGGTTTCGATGCCTAGCAGCCCTTCGCTAGGTGCCCAGCAGCCCTTCGCCAGGACTTCTTTCTGCATATTCAGTGAACACATTAGACCAAAATAACATCCTAACTTTTGAACCCTTTGCCATTATCAAAACCCTGGTTCGACTTAGGTGCTGCCTGCACCAACAATCTCCCCCTTTTTGATTTATGGCAACCCGGTTCAAAAAGTTAAGTTTAATCAAAAAGCAGGTAAAGTGCCAATTTAATTTCCTCCCTGGAAGGAATCTCCCCCTAGGTTTTTCAAAGGTTTGCGGGGTTTGAAAACATTTCTAAGTCTAAAAGGGAAATGGTTTTTCAATACTTAGAACATTTTTTAAAAAAAAGGTTTAAGTTAGAAAACTTTTTCCAAAAAAATTATTTTGGGTTGGACACTTTGAAAATTTACACTTAGAGAATTTACACATAGAAAATATTAAAGTAAATACTTAGTTTTCGCACTTTAGAAACTTTTCTAAACTTATTCTGAGTTTTAATACTTAGAAAATCTGAAAAAAATTTCTACCATATTTTTTAGTTGTGAAAAATTTTCCAACTTCTTTAGCACTCTAGAAAGTTTTCAAGGAAGTTTTGAAATTGATACTTAGAAACTTTTCTATTAGAGAAGTTTAAATTAAGAACTTAGAGGAATTTTGAAAATAGTTTAAGTCAAGTACTTAGAAGATTTTTGAAAAAAATTTATGTCAAGTGCCTAGAAGATTTTGAAAATAATTTAAGCCAAGTGCTTAGAATTAATTTTGAAAATAATTTAAGCCAAGTGCTTAGAATTAATTTTTTGAAAATAATTTAAGCCAAGTGAAAGGCAATTGACTTAAGGAATTTTACCCTTTTTTTTTACTTTTTGAAAAAGGAGATAAAGTTTTGAAATTTGAAAAAAAAAATTTAAAACCTTCTCTTCTCTCCTTTCCAATCTCTCCCCCTTTGCCATACATCAAAAAAAAACAATATAGCAAAAAAAAACATGCTTAGTAATAGAAGTAAGGTGTTGTATTGAACCAATTCAAGGTATAAACTGGACCGAATCAATTTGAATTTTCTCTTTCGGGTCCTGTCTAACCCAATTAGCTACTTACTAACTGTTATAAACAGTAGCTTTCGATAGGGTTAGTTAAGTTAAGTGTTCTGTTCATGTTAGATTTTCTAAGCTTGACACTTAACCTGATTACTATTTAATTTGTATTTAGTGCCCCAATTACTGCAGATGCATAGACTTAAGCATCTTGAATCAAGGCAAAGACCTAAGCATCTCAACCCATTCTAGGTGATCAATCAAAAGTACCCTAAGGTGCTTGTGAGATGCTGGCTTCTAGATCTATAGGTGCATGCAGTTCTAGGGTTAGGGCCTAAGCTAAGACCATTTGCAAAAATACCCTAGTTTTGAAAGGGGTAATTTTTCTTAAGAAAAACTAAGTCGAAAAAATTATTTTAAAAATGCACAAAGAAAATGATAAATCAAAATAAGTAGGAACTAATAAGTAATACAATTTAAAAAAAAACAGAAGTAGAGCAAACCTATTCTACCAAGCATAACCCTAACTTAGTAACTGGATAAAGGTCAGATAATCAAGAGAGCAACTAGCAACTAGATAAGTCAACTGGTCAAAGTGATGACCAGCACAGTCAAACCACAGTCAAATACATGTCAACCCTACTGAGTCGGGGTAGTCGACTACAGTACAACAGAAACTATCAATCTGAACTAAGAGGAAGGACCGGGATGATCAGATGAGCTGTGCTGCCAGGATCGGAATAACGACATCATTTCATTATACCATGCGTCGTTAGTCTCTCGATCGGCTCTGAGGGCATTCATGTACTCAGTGTAACGGGCCTCATTTGCTTCCATATACTTTGTGTGATTGGCTTCCACTTCCTCCCTGAGACTGTGGACCTCTGTATGAAGTAGAGCTAGCCTCTCGTCAATCGTCGGAGGTGGGGGCTCGTCCATCTACTCTCGAATCTCGGCAACTAGATCTGCGACATCGACCTCTATCTCTTCATCAGAATCGATCTGGGGTCCGGCTCGCTGACATCTCCATGATAAAACCCCGGTACCCGAGACCTCTATGCCCGCTAGGGAAAAGTTTCTAAAACCTATTTCATCAAATTCGGTCATTGTGGTCATCTCTCCATCGGTGATGTCGCGACCATGATGATGAAGAAGAGAGGTAATGATGTGCCAATAAGAGGTGCGTACCCGACCCTGAGTGGTAACACTGGATGCATGTAGAATGGTGTGAAACATATGAAGTCCAATGTCGATATCTAGGTGATGGATCAATGCGTACAGTAAGAAGGTGTGGAATGGTCGCATGGTTGCGACGTCCCTAGTGGACAAGGGTAGAATGCAACGGACTAGGACTCTATAAAGAGCGTAGTCCTGGACCTGAAGATCTACAGACTGAAATCGTCTACCCAAAGGGTTTCGGGCATCTCTATAAAAGTAGGAATATAGGGTGTCCAGGTTAATGTGATAGTAGGGAGCGGTCGAGGGCACGAGAGGGTCGTTCGGTCACCTTGAAAGGAGAAGAGTTAGAGAGGAGAAGTGTTTTGGGTGTGGCAAAAGAAGGAGTTTCGGATGCTTTATATAGAAGGTGGTCGGTCGAGCGCCCGGGAGGCCTCGGGCGCCCGGGTCAGAAGGAGCTGCCTTTGGCAGCTTTTCTGCGCTGACCTGGTCCTGGATGGGGGCGCCCGTGATGGCCTGGGCGCCTGGGGTCAGGTCAAAACTGCCATATGCAGCTTTTTAGGTTTTGACCCTGTCCCTGGGGGCGCCCGTGAGGACTCGGGCGCCTGGCGTAGATAAGTATTTATAGCTTTTCTGTCTTGATCGAAGAGAAAGGGAGGGGGTGCCCGAAGGGTCACGGGCGCCGGATTTGACTGTTGTTTGACCATTGACAGGTTTGACTAGGTTTGACTGTTTGACCCGGTTTGACTGTTTGACCCTGTTTGACTGTAATGACCAACAATCAAGACAATTTAACTCTAAATTCAACAATATTATCGAAATCAGATTTTGTATTAACTTAATTCCTAACTATCTCACCCTGTATCTAGTTATCAATCACGTTAACCTTATAGGTTTTTGTGAGACAGGTTTTAGTAGAGAGATTTATTTTGAAAAGACCATGATTAATTTTGAAAAGTTAAATTAATTTTAAACACAATTTAAATTTATTTTGAAAAGGAATATTTAAATCTAAGATTAACTAAAAATTTGTGTTAGATTTGAATTTGACAAAGAGTAAATTGAATTTGAATTTCAAAAATTGGCTTCCAGGTCTTGGCGAGGCACAAGGCCTTCTTTGGCCGTAGCCTTATTGGATTATCAACCCTTTCCTTGAAAAAGCCTTTTAGTGAAATTTCATCTTCAAAATTACTTTTTGATAAATTCTGGTCTAACTAGCTTGGGTCTTGGATCGGTAGCTTCGGCTAGTTTCACCAGTCTAAAGAGACCAAGTAGTGTATACTTGACCTTATTAGAAAAAGTTTCCCTAACATACTATCATCTCACCGCCACCCAATACTATGTTGTTCATATTTCAGTTAATTGGTTTAGTCCTTAGTCTAACCAGTCCTTGGTCTAAGCATGGTAAATTGCAGAAAATAAATAGAGAAGCAATCATGCAATTTAAAACAAGAAAAGAAATTCCTTTAACTATAAAAATTGTTTTTAAGTTGGCTCCCCCTGGACTAAAGCCACGGTAATGATTAGGCAAGATATGAATCTTGTTCTTGGGGATCCAATACTGACTTGGTCCAGCTTGGTTGTTCAGGCATAGTTTGGGTACCCATGCCTGAACTTTGGGTCTAGACTGATTCAGTACAGCATAGTAAGACCTTTGTCTTGCCTTGGTTAGATAACCTAATCTGGATCGATTTAGAACAGACTTCTGTTTTCCAAGGATCATGTCAAGACCCTTGGTACCAGAAGTGAATCATTCTAAGGCTGCTCTAAGGTCCTTGACTTGAGTTTTCAAGGAGGAGTTCTCTTTCTCATGTTTTTCAACTTGAGTAGAGGTTCCTTCGTGAACCTTTTCAGTTAAGGATCTAGAGTCAGCTCCCTCTTTCAGGAGTTTTACTTCCTGTCGGAGGGACTCGACTCGAATTTTGGCTTTCGCCAAGTCGTGAGATAGATAGGCAATTAATTCTGATAATTGAACTCTAGAAAACCCACTTACAGTGATTTTGCCGTCCTCTGAAAATGTGAGCTTTCCGTCGTCCGGCTCCGATTCTTATTCGGTCTCGATTTCTTCCGAAGCAGTCAGGGCGAGCAGGTTCGACTGTGGGGCCTCTTCTTCTTCTTCAGAGGAAGACTCGTCCCACGTTGCTTGAAGGATCTTCTTCCTTCTTGTCATCTTCGTCTCCTTCAGATTGGGGCATTCCGTCTTGTAGTGATCCTTCTTTTTGCATTCGTAGCAGGTCACATTTGGTTTGGTCTTTTCATTTGAAGGTTCAGCTGGCTCTTCCTTTCATCGGCTGGCTTTCCTTCTGTTGGTCTGGTTTTTCAGCTCCTTGTAGTAGTCCCGGGCTAGCCGAACCAGCTTGGGTCGATTTCCTTCGCTGTCTTCTGAGTCTGAGTCTGAGTCAGACTCGGGTGCAGGTTGAGGCTTCTTCTTGGTCATCTTTCCAGTTTTACCTGCAACAAAAGCAATGCCTTTCTCGGCCAGGGTGCAGTTAGTTTGCTCATGTAATTCAAGTTCAGAAAACAACTCATCTAATTTGATTTTAGACAGATCCCTTGAAACTTTGTACGCATCTACCATAGATGCCCACAGAGTGTTTCTCGGGAAAGCGTTAAGGGTGTACCTGATCAGGTCACGATTTTCTACCTTGTGACCAATTGAATGTAGACCGTTCATCAACTCCTGGATTCTGGCATGGAGCTGGGCTGCAGATTCGCTGTCGTTCATCTTGATTGTGTATAGCTTGTTTAGCAGTAGGTCGTTCTTGCTGATTCGGGTGTCGGAGGTTCCTTCGTGCAACTCAATTAGCTTACCCCAGAGTTCTTTTGCACTGTTGAATGGACCCACCCGGTTTAGCTCTTCTTTGGTTAGGCCGCATTGGAGTGTTTGAGTCGCTTTAGCATCGGCCTCGATCTTCCTTTTCAGTGAGGCGTCCCATTCGGTGTAAGGTTGTGGCACTCCTTCAACATTTCTTGGGATTTCCAGACCAGATTGGATTATTATCCACATGTCCACCTGAGTTTTCAGGTGGACTTCCATCCGACTCTTCTAGTAGGAGAAATCCTCCCCACTGAAGAGTGGTGGTCTGGCTGTACCGAACCCCTCTTGCATGGCCATTTAGGAATTACTGAAACGAAACAAAAACAAAAATTGTCCCAAGAATTGGTCTTGGATTAGGAGTGCGGGAATAAGATAAAAAAATATTGAGTGGTGTTACACCAACCTCGATTAACGATAAAAATTCGATCGAAAAAGAAATTAAAAATTTTGAAGAAAAATCCGAAAAATTCTCAAATTGGTGGTTGCACCAAATTTGAGCTTCCCCGCTCTGATACCACTTGTTGGATCGAGTAAACACGATAGAGGGGGGGGTGAATATCGTGAAAACGATTCGGATTAAGAAAAGAGAAAGTACACAGCGGAATTTAAATAAAACACACACACAGAACTCAAGTAGATTTACTTGGTTCGGAGTCGCGGTCGACTCCTACTCCAAGGCTCACTATCCTTGACCGTTTACTGCGGGCAATTCTATAGTAGCGCAAAAGGTTTACAGAAATTGTTACAATAATAGTGTAGTAAAAACAACTATACTCTTCGTTACCGACGCCCGGTGTGGATCGTACATCAGAGCAGAGGGTCGTCGGTGGTGCTGGAATGTCGAGAACAGAGTTTGCCGGAGCAGAGCGCTTGACCGAAGAGCTTAGAGGCGTTAGAAGATTGTTGTTCTGAAGCCTTGGGGTCGATCCCCTTTTATAGTGCTCCTGGGGGCGCCTAGGACATCGGGGGCGCCTGACACGTGCCTTCGGATCCGAGAACCTCTATTCGAAGCTCGGTCAGCGCTTATCCCTTCAGAATCGGCCTCGAGCTGACGGGGCCGCCCGGGACGTTGGGGGCGCCCTGGTTGCCATGGTCCGCTGGCTTCATGCTGATTTTGCTTCGATTACAAGATTTGTTTTGACCTTGGGCGCCCGGGGCCTCCGGGGCGCCCTGCTCACTGCAGTTTCGAAGCAACTCTTGCTTCCTTATTTTTCCTTCGACCTTGGGGTGCCCTGGACCTCCCGGGCACCCAGCCCAGCTACCTGCCCCTCTCCTTTGGGGCGTTCTGAGCTGCAGAAATACATTCCCTCGGTCCCTACATTCAAGGTTAGTTCCAAAAACAACAAAGCACGAATATTAGCGATTTTTTACAACCGTAGATGTCTTGGTTCTGACTTCGGGTCTCCCAAATAGAACCCTAGGTCGAACCGACGCCTACTATTCCCTCGACGGGGAACGCGTCCTCACCTACTCCTCTCAGGAGAGTTTACTTTTTGCCAATCGGCTCCTCCGGTTCGACTTTTACCCAGCAGTCCTTCGCCAGGTGGCTAGCAGCCCTTCGCCAGGTCTTCGGTACCAAGCAGTCCTTCGCCAGGTGCCTAGCAGCCCTTCGCCAGGTGCCTAGCGGCCCTTCACCAGGTCTTTGATGCCTAGTTGTTGAAAACTGAAATTTTAAAGGGCTTAGTTGTAAATTTCTGAAACTTAGAGGGGCTTTTTGCAAAAATGCAGAAAAAAAAACTATTTAAACCCCTAAAGCCCTAACTTCCCCTATTTCCTCTCGAAACGCACCCGACTCCTTTCGGTTCTGCCCTAGCCGACGTCAACTTCTGCCGAGCGCAAGCGGTTTCCGTGCGCGAGCGGTTCGCACCTCGTCTCTCCGGTACTTCGCCCTTTTCTTCTCCTCCTTACCTTTCTTCATCTTCTCCTTCGGTTGCTACAGCGCACACGAGCAGGAAGCCACGCGCCTAGTTTCCCTGAACGCGTCGCCGCCCTCACGCGAGCGCCTCTTCCTCGCGCGTCGACGCTGCCAGATCCTTTCCAGCCAAGAGCAAAGGCGCCACTACTAGCCTATCTCTGTTCCTCGTCTCGTCCTGTTGCTTGCGTCAACCATCCATTAGGGGTTCTCGATCACTGCCCTTTTCTTCTTCCTGCCGATTCAAGTAAGGTTAGATTGTGTATTAAGTTTCCTTGAATCAATTAGGTGTGGTGGTAGTTCAGGGAAAGATTTGTTCTAAGCCTACATTAGTTTTGGATGTTGAAGGTGATTAAGTTCGTGGTGAAATTTCTCTAGTTTGGCTATAGATTTTAGCTTCAATACATGCTCTGTTTTGGATTCGTTTGGATGTAACTAGATGCTAGGCACTTTCTAGTTTTACCAGTTTTGAGAAGTTCTACTAATCAAAGTGGTCTAGATGGAACACAATATTAATTGGTCCTATTACTGCACTGGATCAGTACATCAGACAGTCATACGCAATTCTTCAGTTATGGCCCATGTTGTTTTTAACTCTGAAGAGTTCTTGATAGAGTGGAGATACAAAGATTAGTTCTTAATATGACTTTAGTCTTCTAGTTATGCATTGACATCCTTTTTGTTTTAATTAGGTCTGTGCTCATTATCGTTGTCTTATTACATGCACACTAAACCATCACAAAGTGATGTTGGACAACATTTTTAGTATACCTGCGTAATACAGATGCATGCATCATGTATGTTTCTCATCTTCTTCTTGCCCTAGCTATTATTTGTCTTAATTATGCAATAGCTAAATTTAGTCCTTGATACAGGACCTTGATCTCAGACTCATTCAGTTGATCGCGGGAGGTTCTGTTCGTATACGTTCTACAATTATAAGGCGGGTACTTCTCCTTTGTACTCGAGTAGTTCTTTTACCTTAAAAGCATGACTTGTTATGTCTGATAGGTTGCTTGACCTTGTTCTTTGTCGTGATTTAAACATCGTCGTTGAGACTTATTCTTCGTTGATCTTTGAGTATTCCTAAATTCGTATCTGTACAGTCCTCGATTGGTTTTCTGTTCTGTAAAGTACCGCTTGTATGCGAGTACTTAGAAGTCCATTAAACACAGATAGGGTTATTTGGCATTAGAAATACCCTACCTAGTAGTGTAGGTGCATAATCGTTAGTTTTGATTCCCGGTTGATTGTATTGATGCATCGTGTATTCGTTGGACTTTATTGCATCGTTGTTTCTCCGGTTGTTCGTGCATCGTATATCATGCACCATACTTGCACGTTGCATACTAACGACAGTTAGGCTTACATTTAGTTAAGCCGTCGTTAGTCATATTGTTGCTCGATTCACTCAACCACTTGTTATCGTGGTAGTTATTAGAGTGCGAGTGTTTGTCCTGTCATGCCAGACAGTGACACCCTCACCGTTGTTTTAGAGGGATGAGCCGTTGGTGGCTCACCCTCACTGTTGTTTGTTTTGAGGGATATTGTATTTGTGATAGCTCCTCCCCGATGTACCGTGGGTTCGGAGTGTAGATTTCCCAGCATCCTGTCCACTCAACCACGCCTTATGTGGTATTATTATTGTTTAGTATTATTGTTGTTGTTGGAGTGGTACAGTTGTTACAGCCCTACCCACTCGGTCACACAGATGGGATGTGTTGACGGCTTGACTGGCGTCAGGGGTGACACATGTCATTGCATCATGTGCATACGTATTTCTTTTATGCATTTGCTTGTGTTTGATGCACTTATATGAGCTGTGATTGTTGCACATGTTTGACATGCATGTATATCTTGATATTATTGTTATTGAGTTGTTTTATACGTGTTTAGTCGTTATTCGGATTTTATACCATGTCGATTGATATATGTTATGCATGATTAGGTAAATTCTATAATTCTTATGGACTGTACACTTTTGAGTTCTCTACTCTGTTTATCCTTATTTTGCCATGCTTATTTGTCTACTCATATACCCGCAGAGTCCGCCCGGACTCACCACCCCTGTTTCCCTTTTTGTTGTTTCAGATAGCAGGTAGTGGTATTGCTTGGAGCCCGGAGATGATCCAGTTGTCAGTCCCTCAGTCCCAGTGTCGAGTTGAGTTATTTTTCGGTATTCGGTTTAGTTATTTGTTTTCAGTACTCGGAGTCGTATTTTATTCGTTATTGGGTTTATTGTTATAAGAGACTTCTATGTTCTCTTTGGATTGTAGTTCATTTCAGTTTAAGGTGGCTGAGCCACCCATTATCTTATATGTTGATATAAAACTGCGTGGTTGTGATTTCTATATATATTATTGTGATGCCAGCCGCTTGTGGCTGAGCTATGGTGGTGAGATTTGATGTATAAATTGTCCCATATTGTCCACCGTACAGGGGAGATGCTGCCCGATTTTCGAGGAAGCATGTGCCTCTGGGGGCGTGACAATTTTTGGTATCAGAGCGAGGTTACACGCTCACCAGAGAGAAGGCAAGCAGGTCGATGAATCGATTTTCCGAGATATTAAAGCGCTATAGGGTATCTACGTGTGGGTCACTGCTTGTAACTGGGTAGCTACTGTTAGAGAGATATTGGACATTTTCCAATATGGTAGATAATGCATTTGACTCGCAATCAGGGTTGAGGTTGACCATAAGAGACGCAGACCTTAGAGTTCACCGTGAGCGATCGTGTAGATTTATGAGTGTTACCCACGATAGGGGTAAAGAGGTTTGGGTTGCGAGGTAAGCTCTTTCTGCTAGTATAGCTTACTATGCATATCAGATATTTGTATTCGCTGAGTTCTATGAACTCACACAGACAACCTTGTTTTTATTTCAGATGATCATCTGGAGTGTCTGCGGCTTGTCCCAGTTCGGTATTATCCGAGATGATTTCCGGGTTGTCTTGTATTTTATGTGGTACATGTTGGTACCCTTTCCTTTATTTTGTACTTTTCATTTCCGCTGCAGTATGTTTTGCTCTGTTGTGTCGTTTATTTTCAGGCAGTATAGTTGTACTTTATGTGCATGGAGGTCTTGATTTCTTTAGCTTTTTCGTAAGTCGTACCGGTACGCAGCTTTTATCGTGTTTTCTTTTCCTTTATTCAGATGCTTGTTCCAGCCCTATAGGCTGCGGTACAAGCAGGCTGAGGTAGTCGTGGTGGTTAGGTTTTCAAATTGTCCGCTGGGACGAGAGAGTAGCTTCTGGTCAGTATCGGACGAGCGGCTCCTCGGGGCGTGACATCAGTCATTAGGTTTAGTCTTGCTTCTCCTCCATCCGGGAGATGAAGTGATTCCTGTCTGTGGTGTCTATAGACAGCAGCGGAGAAGTTGAGTATTCCTTGGCTATATAGTCGCCTAGGATTTAATGCATTTAACTGCTCATTAGAGAAATGTTTAGATCCCTTTCAATATCGATTACTTATTCTAATCTGTGGGGGCAAGTATTACAAAAACTATTTCTTCTTGTTAGAAGATTATCTAGCCAAGAAGTCGTACTGGCTTCCCTTGGCCTCTCTCTCACTGTTTGTGAGGGGCCCAGTAAAGGGTTCAGTTCTTGTTATGTTCATTTGGTTGTTTTGTGGTATAAGTTAAAAACATAGAAGTAATAGGTAACTTCCTATTGATTGTTTTTCCAAGAGAAAGTTTACTTAAGTATTTATTCAGGTTGTCTAAGGCTTCTTTTAAGTCTTTCGTTTGAGTATTTCTTTGTTTCTCTATAGATAGTAACCTAGTCTCTCTCTCACTCTCTCTCTCTCTCTCACACACACACACAATCTTTGGCACCTAATATATCAATTATTGCTCTTTAGCAATTACATAATTTTCAACCTCTACATGATTACTTAGAAGGTGTGCATTATTATTCAATACAGTAAACTGAAATATAACATTTTGGGATCAATTACTTCCTAGAAGTGCACTTTTAGCAATCTCATTTATAAGGTTAAGCCCACAGGAATATAGATGCAGAAGTGAAAACTCCATGCAGGAAAAAAAAATAGATTAGCTGAGAGATCTTACTTGAGGATCAGAGGAAACAACTGAAACTTTTGAAGATGAGACTCTCGGGCAAGAACTGCCAAAGATGTATGAGCAATCTGTATATGCTGACCCAATACCCACCCCGGCACCAAAAGCTACAGATGCCCATCTGGTAACTGGATTTCCTGTGCGAACAAGTTGAAGAAAATAAATAAGGTCCTATAAATTTTCCCCAAGAGCAAACAGTTGATCATAGTTCATCTTCTGAAGATGAACTCTATATGGGTAATATGCATCATTGTTAAGCATAGTAGCATACAGGCTAATGGTAATAACAAACCTTATTCAGTTTATGATCATTTGGCAACACTAGCATTTTAGTTCATAACTACTCCAATGAACACCGCACTATGAAATCATGAACAAGTGTCAAGTACTGGAATCATAGTTGTGCTACAGCAGGAGTTTTCTTCTTGACGCTTGCATAGGAACTTATGGAGATTGTTGCCTAATGCATAATTAGATTTCCTATAAAAGAAAGGATGAATCTAACGCTAAAGGCCAAAAAGCATACAAAGTGAAGAACCCAGCTGTATTACACAACTACTGTACAGTCAACAATTTCAGTAATAATGTGAGATCAAACATAAACTTGTATTTGATGATAAATTTTATTGGCACAGTGGCCACTTTATCACAGAGAAATATGAAGCATTCAAAATTATAAAACAAGAGGATTAATCAATTGGTCAACACATGAGTTTTCATCTTACAGCAAAAAAAAACAAACAATATTCCAGTGATGAAAATGGAAGTTACTGGTAGACTAGTTAGTGCAACTGAAACCGAGAGTTTATAAAATTTGATGTCATGTGTAGGATCATGGAAACTTACACCCAAAGTAGACTTAGGTAGTACCCTATGAGAGCCCTCAATGATCATTCAGCCATCTAAAATATTAAAGAACTAATTAATATAAGACTACAAGAAAGGCAAACTATACTCTTTTACCAACTATACCAATCAAGTGAAAATGATGAGGCTTTGTTATCAGAAGATCACCACTGATATTTCAATAAGAACAATGAAGCAAGATAAGAAATAGGTATCACAGCAAACCATCAGGATTACAAAAGTCAAACTAGCACCATCTTTCAATGCTACTGGTAAGTGGTAACAGATTATTCCCTCAGGAGTATTGCTTAAACTAGCAACTTATGCTATCAGAGGATTATAGAAATAGATTCCAAGTAGAAAACTTGGTGAGTAAATTAGAGTCATCGTATTTTCCATAAAAAGTTCTTCGAGAATTTTTGGTACATCAGAAACCATGTCTGTGTTTACATAAAGATGGCAAAGCATAATGCAATAAGCTTAACTGAAGCAGAATAATCTAAAATAACAAGATGAAGAAGCAAGGTTAGAGAGGCGGAAATTGCCCAGAATGTGTAAAAAGTACATATGCCCCTGGTTTGTGGTCAAAAAAAATCATAAACTAGTAAGTAGTTATCATGCAAATGGAATTAAAATAGTGAATAAAAATTGTTCTAGTGTTTGTTTCTTCATTTTTTATTTTTGAAATATGATCTAATAGATGATTTTTGGTGAGAGAACATAGTATAGCAAGGAAATGAGGAAAGGGGGTCTGGGTTAAATTTTGCCATATCTTAGTATTGATAAAAAATAGTATAGATAGAAAAGATGAATAATACATTAGGCACATTTGAGGCATAATAATCTTAAGGAACAAGATGAAGAAGTGTTAGTGAGGCAGAAATTGACTAGTAGTAGTGTTTGAAGTACTCATGTCCCTGACTTGTGGTCAACTACAAAACTACGTGATTGTCCAGTAAATAAAATGAAGAAACTGAATGAGGAAAAATTATGCTGGAGAAGAATGTTGGCTTATATCCGCTAACTAGGAACTGCAGCCATGTTTTGTTTAAATGATATGAATATGATAGTTTTTTTTCCAATCAGAAAACGTAGGATGACAAGGAACTGAAAAAATACGAATCGTAGCTTAATTTTTTTTGGTCATATCATAGTATTGGAACAAATAGTATAGCCGGAGAAGATTATCCAATCAAATAAAACATCTTAGTTTCATGTTGAAGCCGTGAATCTTATTCAAGTAACACCTATATAACTCTCCATCGGTGAAATATTTTTAAAAAACCAACAATAATAATAGCAGACAAACAGTGACTCCCAAAATTTAGGGTCGACGATAAAGTTTTGGTATTCACCTGTCTCATTCAAACATCAAAATGATATCACCAGTATTAAGTTTTATTTAAGGAACCAAAGGAAATTAAAACAATGATACATGTATTATCTTATATTGCATATGAAATTTAAAGTGTGGAAAGCTGCTTTTGTATGCAATGAAAAATGAACAATAAAAACCCTATATGAAAAATCTCATGGTATTAACGGCGAAGAACAATAATTTGGTCTATGACGAACAAATCATTAACATTTAGCGCAAAGAAAAAGGACAAATCTTATGACGAGATGCGAAAGACCGACGATAGCAGAGAGCCATACAAAATAGAACAAAATGAAGGAACTTTGGGCGGCGCTCGAGATCGAGTATCAGGCAACTAGGAGAAAAATTAATAAAATCAGGATCCTGCAGAAACATGACGCGATGCCAAGGAAATGAAGATGAAAATGGGCATCAATTGGGGTACAGCGAGAACTCACTAAAGAAGAGGAGGGCAGTGAAAGCACCGGCGAGAGAGGAATAGGCAAGCCGCCGCATGGTGAGATCGAGGCAGGCGTCCCATTTGGCGTTGAGATCGTACTTCGGAGAAATCCCGTACGTCTTCTTCTGCTTCTCATCCGCCATTAGAGCACGAAAGCTTGGGAGGGGGCGGTCGACGATTCTTCGGCTTTTGGTTTCTAACTTGGGGCATATAGCGAAGAAGGTGCCCTACTGTCTCCGCTGGATGGAATATAATGATTCTATTCTCTAATCTGAGAACTTCGGGTCTGGTTTGGAAATTTATTATTAAAAGGAAAAAAAAATTACGTTTAAAATTTATAATAGCTTAAATTTAGATTTTGTTTTTTTTGTATTAAATTGTTATAGGGCCTTGAAAAAAGGCAAATAAATATGGAAAATAGAAAAATATTACGTATATTTGAGGGGAAAATAAGTAACAGATTGGGTAATATCGAATTTAGAACGACGGATTCAGTTTTATGAAAAAATTTTATTGATCGATCAGGATAAATCGAGAAGTACTCTTGATGGATGGTCCAGAAGTCTAATGTCTCACGATTATACTAAATAAAAAGAGGAGTACCAAAATAAAAAAGAAATCAATAAGCAATAAAGAAAGATCGACTAAATTACAACATGAAAAAATAAAATAAAAAATAAATCTCCCAAACAACTTAATAAAAATGGGTGATTTTTTATTTTTTATCGCAAAAGGTGATTTACTCGTCTTAGTACCTTATCAATCTGTCATGAACATTAGGAATGTTGGTGCATCCAATTATAATTCGAACAAAGTGTTTATATACCCGTGGAAAATTAAATTTTATTTTATTATTTAATAATTAAATCAAAAGAGTGATCCTATGGATATTTGAAATTAAACATAAGTATAATCTTTAATCTAAATATGCATGATAATCTAACCATTCAAGCAAAATTTTAAAAGCATAACAAAGATGACCTTGGGGTTATGGTACAGCGGTAGAGTAACTAGTCATCATCCTAGATTCGATCCTCAGCTATGGTGTATTTTGTAAAAATTATTCCTTCAAATGGAGCGTGAACCCTAGGACGTTGGATTTATAGACTGCTCGCTGCGAGCGCTTTCCGATTTACCCTGACAATCGTGGGAAACTTCCGTGAGGTCGAGTCAGTCGCCTCAGGTTTGCCTACTACCTGGTTCATCATTTTTGCCCTTGAGGTTATGGTGCAGCGGAAGGATAACTAATTATCATTCCAGACATCCACGGTTCGATCCCAAGTTACAACGTATTTTGCAGGAATTTTTTCTCAAAATTGGGCGCAAACCCTGGGATGTTGGGCTTCTGTACCGTCCGTCGCGAGTGCTTCCTGATTTACCCTAGCGATCGGTAGGAAACTTCCATAGAGTTGGGTCGGTCGCCCGATGTTCGACTTTATCCAACCTCGTTAATCATAAGCCCTAGGGGCTATGATACAGTAGAAGGGCGACTAGTTGCCTCCCAAATACCCACGGTTCAATCTCCAACTACGACGAATTTATAGAATTTCTTTTTATCCAAATGGGGCACGCAACCGTGGGATGTTAGGCTTCTGGATCGTTCGCCGTGAGTGCTTCCTAATTTACCCTGGTTGCCAGGGAAAACATCCGTAGGGTCGGACCGATCATCCCAAATTCGGCGTTACCCTATCTAGTTAATCATATTTTTTTAAAAAGCATAACAAAGATAAATTATCATACGATTGATTTATCTAATATCAATTTAATCTTTTTATTTAAATATACAAAACTATCTAATTTAACCATACTAATACTAGATCATTTGAACATAATCTAAATAAAACCATTTAACACATGTATCAATATATAAATGAATCAAACATAAGTGACGACATACCTCTCAAACAATCTTGTTTAGAGATGACTCCAACTATTTCGGGTTTAGTGACATATCTCTTCTTTCTTTATTTTGAACTTGTGCTTCCTCCATCTAATTAGGTCCACGATCGAAGTCTCCTTTCAATGCTTAATCACACTAGAG